>VDFB02336768.1:0-81778 GCA_007258455.2 Sequoia sempervirens | reverse complement strand
CATATTGAAGACTTCTGGGAAAACTGTGAGAAAAATCATGAAGTGAGGAAAAGAATGCACATGAGAGTGTCTCTCAAATTCATTCAAACTCTCAATCTATAAATGGTTCTTCATCATTTAAAAGAGGATGAGAATTTCCTTGATGAGGAGGTGTATGGTAAAATGGTTAACTTGACTCTTCCATTGTTGGATTGGATAGAGGAGTAAGAAGTTGATATTGATGTAATCACTCATTCAGTGGTGAGAAGGACCAAGAATTTGGTTGAGACGCAAGTTTCCCTTCTAGAGGAGAAAATTTTTGAGCTCACATATGGTGAAAGGGATAATGAAGAAGCTCAAGACAATGAAGAGGAGGAGAAAACTGATGAGGAAGAACATGAAGGAGAAGCATAAACAAAAATATCTTTTGGTAAGGGTGACCCATCTCCCCCAAACAAGAGGGCTCAAAAAAGAAAGGAGGTACAAGAAAGACATCCAACAGAAAATCCAAGGGTATATAAGAGAAAAAGAATAGAGGGAAGTAGATCCACATCAAAGAAGGAAAATAAAATAGGCATAGTAGTCATGGAAACAATTCGGGAGGAGCCATCACCACCGAAGGATTCTAAGGTTCTCTCTTCTCCCCCTTCTTCTGCTCCACTTTCTTTTGTTTTCACTCTGTCTCTTCCCATTCTTCCTCTTTGCCTACTTGTGCAATTTTTGCACACATTCCCCACTAAAGGCAATGACCCCCTTTTTTTCTTTTGCATCTTTGTATCTTGGCTTTGTCAATTTTTAGTTTTTCTCTTCTTGGGAGGTTATTTTTGGATTAAGTCCATATTTGATTTGATGAAGGCAGTATTTTAAGGCATCTTGAGGGTTTCAGAGAAATCCACCTATCATGGATTTTGGAAATGGGGACTTTGAAGTGAATTTTTATTGTCATATGTAAATTCTTCTTGCACCTATGGATGGACAATGAAAAATTAGGCTAGGTTGCTTTTTGAACTTTTTGAAAATTTCTTCAAGAAAAAAGTTATGGAGTTTGGGGGATTTCGATCAGGTAAGGAATTTGGAAAAATCCTCATGTTGCGGATTTTCCTGAAGTTCTTGTCACTCGGGGAAATCTTCTTGTAGCGGATTTTCTCAAAGTTCATGTCACCTAGGGAAATCTTCCTGTTGCGGATTTTCCTGAAGTTCTTGTCGCCAAGGGAAATCCTCTTGTTGTAGATTTTCCCAAAGTTCCTGTCAACTGGGGAAATCCTCCTGTCGTGGATTTTCCCAAAGCTCCTATCACTCACAAAATTTTTCCTGACACGGATTTCCCCGAACTTCCTGTCGGGAATTTCCTAAACTCCTGAATTTCTTAATAGGGTTAAATTTCTCAAATTTTATGATAGAGTTAAATTTTCCAAGGGTTTATTTGAGCTTAATTTTAATGTTTTATGGATTGGATTTTCACATGTGAGTTACTAATGATTATATTTGTTTTTCAAGATTAAATAAATCAAAAGGGGACTTGTGTATGGATTCGTGCCAGGAGGAAAATATGGAAAAGATTTTAACAGAATATAAGGTGTAGCCTTAATATTTAATGTTGATTTACATATGAATCAGTGCCCAGCTATTCAAATGAACCCAGTTGCATATGGATATATGCCAAGGATGAAATGCCAAGAGATTTCAAAACTAAAATTTCATTTCATTTCAAATATTAAATTTGATGCACCTGCCTATGAATATTTGCCACCAACTATATGCCAATTGGAGAAGTTCCTTTGACAAGGAGACACATGTGAAGTTGTGTTTATTATCCAATGAGTATTTTCTCAAAATTAATTTCATTGGGCCATAATGTAACAAAATTTTCTCATTGGTTCATGATGTATCATGATTGGCTAAACTTTATGTAACTTCTTGACGCTTCTAGAGGAGCCATCTAAGCCCTTTAATTAACTTAATCCTGGCCATTGAAATTGAAATGTAATATCTATAAAATTCCTTTGCCTTCTTGTTTTGTAAGAGGTTAGAATTGGCAAGTTAGAGGTTAGAAAACCGAGTCAAAGTTCCAGAAGTTAGAAGTCAATAGGAGTTAGGAGAGAAGAGAGAGCTGGAAATTGTTATGCAATTGTTGGAGAAGTTAATGCAACTGGGTCATTGTTTAGTGAACTTTGTGTTGAGCTTTGATAGTCTTATGGTTTCTAGTTCTTGATTCTCAATGTTAGATGTTAGTTTTCAATTCTTTCATGATAATGGTGAAATGTGAATGATGTTGATCGATCTCCAATTGATACTTTTGGAATTTTTTTGATTGTAGGTTGTTGTGTAAAGTTAGTTTGGGCCCTATTTTGTACTAAGTTCAATAGTGAATGCTCGTTCATGTTGCACCAGTTATTGGGTATATGGATGAATGTTCATATTCTGAAAATGTTCTAATTTCCTTAGAAGATTGCATAGTCTCTATGTAGTTGTAGGCTTATTCATGATCAAGTAGATATTGGTTATATTGGGGATCTATCCATTTGAAGTATTCATCATTGTTGTGATTCATCTTAGGTGTTAATTTTAGGATATCTCTTGAACCCTATTTCTTTTGATCTTTCTTTGAATCTAGGTTAGTTTTAAAATTGAAAGCATCACCACATTGCCATATTTGATGATAAATAGTTCCAGCATTCATTTTGTAAGGTCCCTTGTGATTACCAACAAATCACATATTATCACTGAGTTGTTTGTTACATTGTCAAGACTTGACATTAGAGACCTTGGGATTATTTCTTGAGGCTTGTTGATAGAAATTTACCTTTCAAGAGAGATAGAGTACTTGTATTCTATCTAAGTTGTTGCAGTGCTAAAAACACCATCAAAAAATTGGTGCTAGGAGGGGTGAGCAAAAGTGACATAGCTGGAAGTTCAATGGGCCTTCATGTTGAAAATATGAGATATGATAGATCTCTAAATCTGAAAGTACAAATTCTGATTCAAGATGGAAAAGTAGTCTTATGTTTTTCATGATGGAAATAGTCTTCAGATTGATATTCCTCAAATTCATGAGTCTCTCAATAAGAGATTGTATCTATGGAATAGTGATGGTTTACATCACTATGCATTAGTAGACAAGTGGAAAATTCATAATACCTCTAGGCAAAATGAGTTGAAATGTCTGACCTTTTTGGGTAGAATCGAGATGGTTTTGGAAAGATATATTTTCACGTGGAACATGCCTAAACTAGTAGCCTCTGTATATTTAGAGTTTTTTGATGCTATAGTTGAGGCATTCATAGAGTTAGTTAAATATCACCTCAATGGTGGTAGGTGTCTGCAAGATTTCCTCCTATCTAAATGGTGCAGAGTTCATAATACATCCCATTTGGAATTCACTTGTTGTTCATGTATGGAAATTATTATTAAATTTGGGATACATTTAGAGTGGAAACAATAGTCAGTCAAGGAATGTACTACAAAGAATCCAACAAATTTTGGATCTGAAGAATGTGTAGCGGGTGTTGAGCCATCCACAAATGAAGTAGCATTCCAGAAGGAAGAATCTAAAATATCCAAGGCAACCAAGGTAACTGATGAACATTTAAGAGAAGAGTTGCCTATAAAGATCAAGGATGTTCTTCCTATAGAGGTTAATTAGATTTTTAAAATGGAAAATACAACTCAGGATGAGCCCCAAGAGAAAGAAGTTATCATTCAAGCTTCCCCTGTTCAAAATGAGGATTCACTGTAGGCTAGATATGAAGAGTTTGTTGCCAAATTTATGGATTTTCCAAGCCTGGGGTATAGAGTCCACCTAAAGGAGTTGTTGTTACCAACTTGGTGTAGGATACATGAGGAGGAGCATTCAGAATTCACATGTTTTCAATGTCAGAAAAAAATTAAGGAGGTGGAAGAACAAGTTATAGGAGATGCATAGAAAGCTACATCAAATGAGTCTCCACTCAAGTAATTTCAACAAGTTGTTGAATCTGAGGAATGCATACTAGAAAATGTTGAGGTAGACCTAGAGGAGATTGAGTCTTCAATAAAGGAACTCCAACAAATTGTTGATGAATGTCTCATGGAGCAAGCTGAAGGAGTTGATTTTGCTGATAAAGTTGATATTGATGATGGATGTGGTCAAGAATCTGACCTTGCACTAATAATGGATAACATGGATTCTTCTTGTTTTTCAAATTTTATTTTTCCTTTACATTATAATACATTTGTTGATAATGATGATTCACATGTTTCATGCTTTGATAATATTTGTCTAAATTATACTAGTATGTAGGGAATTACAAAAGATGTTGAGCATAATGATGCTACACTCATCACTGATAGACATGACCACACAACTACAAGTGAAAATTTTCTTGAAGATCAACCTTTAGTGGCTTTGGATGAACATTTTCATGAACATGTTGATGAAAACAAGGGTGTTCCTACAATTTCATCTATGATCCCTCATGAAGATATTCAAATAGGTGAAATGTTCCATGATGTTAATTCTGCATTTGTTCAATCTGAGTTTCACCCTAAATTATCTATTGATAACTCTAATTTTGTTTTGCATGTTTCAAGTACAAGGGGAGTGTTTTACCATTAGATGAGACCTCCTGACAACATGGATATCATCTCTTCACAATTGGAAGATGATAAACACAACATTCAGTCTGAGCAAATGGCACACTAGGTTATTTCTTTCCTTGCTAAGAATTTTGAAATTTATCAATTTGATTATGGATATTTAGGAAAGAAAACTTGCATTTGGATTGATCATGGTCCTAATGAGTTACCCCAGTTACTGATTATTCTTGATCATGACATGGATTTTGAATGTTGCATTACTGAGCTTTATTTTGCTGAGTATAAATATGAGTTTACATTCCTTTAGACTGTAACCATCACCTTATGCTTGTCCATGCATTGATGAAACCATATGAGGGTGGGTCTCAGTTTACCCTATCTGATTATGATTCATTTTGAGTCTCTTTGTACATAGATTTGATTTGAATAAATGTAGCTTGTTTTGATTTTCTTTAATATGCTTTTGTTTTATTTAGGTTGTTTGCTTTAGAATTGGCTTTGCTTTTGCTCTCATTTTCTACTTTCCTTAATTTAGATTGCTTTGATTTGCTTCTGCTTTTTGGTTTTGGTTAGTGTAGATCTACTTTGGTTAGTGTGGGTCTAGTTTGCTTTTGCTTTGCTTCTCTAGTTCGGGATCCCCCTATTTTCTATTGGGACTATTTTATCTACACAAAAACCATTCTATTTATCTGGGACTGCTTTAAGTATTTCTTTTTCAAACTCTAATCATCTTTTCGGATGGGATGGTGAAAGTCCTCTATTATGTGTCACATGTGCTAAATGTATAAAGTGGATAATTTATTGGATTAGTTAGTTCTGAAATGTATTCAAATATTACATTTTACATATATCTTAAGAATCCTGAGGTTGTTGTAGGTTCCTTGTGAGGTCTTGTTAAGTGAAAAATCTTATATTTTTGCTTTAGCGCCACTGTGATTCTCAGCCCTAGGTGTTAGCTTCATTGCCTACGGGTTGAAAAATGAAAAGAAGTGAAAAGAAATATCAAAAAGCAAAGAAAATAAAATATTGAAAATCAAAAGAAAGAATTCAACTTATCAGGAGGATCCAAATATCTCTACTGGGGCTATGGATGCCTGGCTAGTAGTAGAGCTATGTTCGGGAGAATCACAACAGTAACCTCATCTGGGCTATGGATTCTTGACTGGTAGCGAGGCTCTATCCAGGTTGCTTTTGGAGTTAGAATTATTCAGATAGCTTAATATGAATGAACTTGGTTTCTTGTAGTAGCTTAAGGAGGAAAATTTATACGTCTACACACACTTGGATTTTGAGCATAGGAAGGGCTATCTTGTTCATTGGTTTTGGGCCTTTAGTTTATTGGTTGACCTGATGTGAGCATCGAAACCAGAGATTCTGGGTTCTTGATTCTAGTTTTTCATTGAAATTCTCTAGAGCATTTTCCTAGTAGAATCACCATTTGTTGTGCAATTTTTGCACACACGCCCCACTGAAAGCAGGGACCCCCTTTTTTCTTTTGCATCTCTGCATCTTGGCTTTGTCAATTTTTAGTTTTTCTCTTCTTGGGAGGTTATTTTTGGATTAAGTCCAGATTTGATTTGATGAAGGTAGTATTTTAAGGCATCTTAAGGGTTTCAGAGAAATCCACCTGTCATGGATTTTAGAAATGGGGACTTTGAAGTTAATTTTTACTATCATATGTAAATTCTTCTTGCACCTATGGATGGATAATGAAAAATTAGGCTAGGTTGCTTTTTGAACTTTTTAAAAATTGCTTCTAGAAAAAAAGTTATGGAGTTTAGGGGATTTCAATCAAGTAAGGAATTTAGAAAAATCCTCCTATCACAGATTTTCCTGAAGTTCCTGTCGCCTAGGGAAATCTTCTTGTCACAGATTTTCCCAAAGTTCCTGTCACCCAGGGAAATCTTCTTGTCATGGATTTTCCCAAAGTTCCTATCACCTGGGGAAATTCTCCTGTCATAAATTTTTCCGAAGTTCCTGTTGCCCAAGGAAATCCTCCTATCACAGATTTTCTCGAAGCTCCTATCACTCATGAAATTCTTCTTGTCACAGATTTCCCCAAATTTTCTATGACAAATTTCCTAAACTCCTAAATTTTTTAATAGGGTTAAATTTTGAAAATTTTATGATGAAGTTAAATTTTCCAAGGGTTTATTTAAGCTTAATTTTAATGTTTTATGGATTGTATTTTCACATTTGAGTTACTAATGATTATATTTGTTTTTCAAGATTACATAAATCAAAAGAGGACTTGTGTATGGATTCGTGCTAGGAGGAAAATCTTGAAAAGATTGTAACTGAATATAAGGTGTACCCTCAATATTTAATGTTGATTTACATATGAATCAATGCCCATCTATTCAAATGAACCTAGTTGAATATAGATATGTGCCAAGGATGAAATTTCAAGAGATTTTAAAACTGAAATTTTATTTCATTTCAAATATTAAATGTGATGCACTTGCCTATGAATTGTTGGAATTGACCGATTCAACCCACAACTCCCATGAAACACCCACAAGCAATTACCTATCACAATAGAGAAGATCAAAAGTGAGATTGTGCTCATTAACTTGAGAATTGTATTGATGCAAATAACCTAGATTAAATTTACAAATGAATGTGCATGCTTATATAAGCAAAGCACAAGCAAACCCTACATGTGGATTAACAAGATAGTGACAAGTGTCTTAATCTCATGCAATCAGATGACTTGTCCTAAATTTAGTCCAATCTAATAATAAGAATCAAACTAAAGATTGAAAATGAACTCCTAAGTTTAGCTTAAGTGAACTAAAGTAAAATAGTCTCTAATAATTAATTGATGATAAATTAATTATCAGATAATGACTTGTTTATTCCAACACCCCTCTTAAGATCAACTTAGGGAGAAACTAAACAACTGATAAAAGAAGCTAAAATGAATGAAAAATGGGTCTTGGCTACAAGGCCTGATGAGATACCCATGAACAAGAAACTAAAATCTCTCATAACTGGAGAAAAAGGAGAAAACCTCATGGGAAGAGCTCCTCTCTAAAAGAGAGAAAAAGATATGACTGTACTAGAGAAAGAAGGACAGAAGGAGGACTCAATGTGACCCCCCAAGGACTGCTTCTATCATGCAAGTACAATAGATTTCCCCCTAATGGGAGAGAGAAAATGAAGATATGAATCCCCCCATAATGAAAGAACTCCTATGCCAATGATGAAGGCCTGAAGACAAAATATGATCCACTACCTGCAAACAACACTTCTCCCCTTAGGAAGAAATAGATCCACTAGTGATTGGAGAAGCCAATCCAAAATAATGGGTGATACTAGAATCCAAATCCAAATGATATGTTCCTTTGAAAACTACTCATGTGTCCACATGTTAGAAAGTGCTAATGTCGATCCAAAATCTTGTGAAGACTGATATAGAACAAGCTGCAAAGGTGATGAAGATGGTGGGCCAACAACATTGATGTGGCTATTAACAAAGAGGAGATGAATGTCCTCAAAGTAATCCTCCAGATCTACAATAAAGGACTCCACAAACAAGGATAATATGCTTGTGAGATATGAATCCCAAGTAGTTGTGTCTAGAAGATGTATGATGTCCTGTTGTACTGAATCAATAGGGGCCAAAGATGTGGTGATGCCAAGCTAATCAAGAACAATAGAAGATGATGTATTCTCGATCTAAAGAGTGGGAACATGAATGCAATTCTCTAAACTATCAGAACATGAAATACTTGTGATATACTCAAGCTCCTCTAAAGTATCCTCATCAAAGGGTATGCAATCTGCATCTACAAGAGGGATGAGACAAGCTGTAGTAGGATCCTCTAGGTATGGATAGATATGAAGGTCTCCACGGATCTCCCAAAGATGTGTCCAAAGTATGTGGGGACATTCAATGTCTAATACAACATACATAGTTTCAAGATCAACACTAATACATATAACCCCAACAATATGATACCTGATGATACTCCATGCTAATAAACTTCTTGGTGTGTTTGGTGTAGGTATGAGTCCATAAAAATAATGCAAAATATCAAGCCACCTGAGATGTGTCAGGATTCCATCTCGCCAAGACTCATAGTTATCCTTGTCCAAGTTGATCACAGAAAGATGAATAGAAAAACCCATGATACTCACTCAAATGAAAAAATCATAGACTAATGATCTCAATACTGATAAAGAAGATCAAATGATTTCATCTCATGCAAACATATCCTTTCTAGGTGCCAAGATGTCCAAGTAATTAAGAAAAGTGTGAAAACATAAAATACTGAATAAAATATACCTAGGATAGATTCTAGAAAAACTGCATGAACAAATATGAAGAGCTCTGAAATACCTTTCCAATGTCGCTTGGATTGCAAAAATTGGAGATACAGGTGAAAAGTTATGAGCTCGGAAGCATAAAATGAAGATCTCACTTTGAATGATAATAATAAGAACCACTAGAAAAATCTGATGATAAGACCTACACCACTAGAAATTTCATGGAACCAGCTTTTCGATGATATCTCGTTTTCCTAATTTTGACACCATATGCCCAAGTTATGCCAAAAAGAAAAAAAAACGTTCCTTAAGGACAAATCAGGGTTAAGTGGGGGCAAGGAGATGACTATACAGATGACGTCAACATGATGTCATGCTGACATCAGCAAATTGCAAGATTAAATTTGACGGCTTGATGCTCGTCATCGCAAAAAAATGCCCCTACCTAGATTTTTTTGTGGTTTCCAATATATTCCTCTCGCCATCAGAATCTTGCTGGAATCTTTTGACAAAATATTTAGGGAATCTTTAAAGATTCCAATCACCTGTTTTTTGTTGTAGTTGGAATTTTTGACCACTCAGATTTTGTATTGTCAGCTAAAATTTGTAAAGGCCAATGTCCTTTTTGCCGCCAGTGGGCTTGTTTGGCCGCTACGGGCAGGTGAGAGTCGTTGACGGGGGTTGATGGCCCTGCCTATGTGGGGTACAGATCCTCTTGCCTATTGTAAAAAAAAAAAAAAAAATTATTTTTTAAGCTTTTTTTGATAAAAAATTTTTTGAGATAATTTTAATTCTAGAAAGAAAAAAAAACCAGGAAATTTTTTTTGAAACCCTCGTATCTTGTACCTACAAATTTTCACGGGCACGTAAAACGATGCAGTAGGGTAGTACACATTCCATACGAAGGGCTCTGCTACTAAAAAAATGTCTTTTTTGCAATTGCTCAGATTTGAGCAAAACGATAGGTGATCTTTATATTTTCGACTGCTTTGGACACGATGGCGAGGCCCATTTTGCTCTAGGGTGCACTAAAATTTTTCTCAAGGTCAAATCCCTCTAGAAATTGAATAGGGGGTTTCATATCTAGGCTCTGATACCATGTTGGAATTGACTAATTCAACCCACAACTCCCATGAAACACCTACAAGCAATTACCTATCACAATGGAGAAGATCAAAAGTGAGATTGTGCTCAATAACTTGAGAATTGTATTGATGCAAATAACCTAGATTAAATTTACAAATGAATGTGCATGCTTATATAAGCAAAGCACAAGCAAACCCTACACATGGATTAACAAGATAGTGACAAGTTTTTTAATCTCATGCAATGAGATGACTTGTCCTAAATTTAGTCCAATCTAATAATAAGAATAAAACTAAATATTGAACATCAACTCCTAAGTTTAGCTTAAGTGAACTAAAGTAAAAAATCCTCTAATAATTAATTGATGATAAATTAATTATCTGATAATGACTTGTTTACTCCAACATGAATCTGTGCCACCAACTATATGCCAATTGGAGAAATTCCTTTGACAAGGAGAGACATGTGAAGTTGTGTTTATTCTCCAATGAGGATTTTCTCAAAATTAATTTCATTGGGCCACAATGTACCAAAATTTTCTCATTGGTTGATGATGTATCATGACTGGCTAAAATTTACGTAACTTCTTGATGCTTCTAGAAGAGCCATTTGAGCCCTTGGATTAATTTAATTCTGACCATTGAAATTGAAATGTAATATCTATAAAATGCCTTTTCCTTCTTGTTTATTAAGAGGTTAGAATTAGAAAGTTAGAGGTTAGAAAGCTGAGTTAGAGTTCCAAAAGTTAGAAGTCAGTAGGAGTTAGGAGAGAAGAGAGAGCTGGAAATTTTTATGTAATTGTTGGAGAATTTAATGCAATTGGGTCATTGTTTAGTGAACTTTGTGTTGATCTTTGACAGTCTTATGGTTTCTAGTTCTTGATTCTCAATGTTAGATGTTAGTTTTCAGTTCTTTCACGATAATGGTGAAATTTGAATGATGTTGATCAATCTCCAGTCCATACTTTTGGCAATTTGTTGATTCTAGGTTGTGTAAATTTATTTTGGGCCCTATTTTGTGCTAAGTTCAACTATGAATGCTCGTTCATGTTGTGCCAGTTATTGGGTATATGGATGAATGTTCATAGTTTGAAAATCTTCTGATTTCCTTAGAAGATTGCACTATCTCTTTGTAGTTGTAGGCTTGTCCTTAATCAAGTAGAGATTGGTTTTATTGGGGATCTGTCTATTTGAAGCATTCATCATTGTTGTGATTGATCTTAGGTGTTAGTTTTAGGATCTCTCTTGAACCCTATCTCTTTTGATATTTCTTTGAATCCGGGTTAGTTTTAGGATTGAAAGCATCACCATATTGCTATATTTGATGATAAACAACTCCAACATGCATTTTTTAAGGCCCCTTGTGACTACCAGCAAATCACATATTATCACTTAATTGTTTGTTGCATTGTCAAGACCTGATATTAGAGACCTTGGGGTTATTTCTTGAGGCTTGCTAATAGAAATTTACCTTTCAAGAGAGATAGGGTACTTGTATTCTATCTGAGTTGTTGCAATGCTAAAAACACCATCAACACTACTCTTGAAATTTTGGGCCATCTCCCATCCTCTACTCCTGCTACTTCTACCATCCTAATTGCATCCTCCCCTTCTTCATCTGCCATGTCCTCTCCTTCTCCCACCCATCCCATGCCCCAATTCACCATATCTACTCTACCACCTACCATCCCTTCCATTTCACCTACCATTTCTTCCTCTACCTTACCTAAATCCTTCGTGACTTAATTGAAGAACTTGCCAAAACAAGTATCTGAGATACTATTGTCCCAAAAAAAAGGCCTCTATTTTGCTTCCACCTTTCCCATCACTCCTTCCCATCTAGTGCTTGTAACCCCAAAGTTGGAGGGAATAGAAAAGGTTTGGGAGGAAATACAACAATAGGAGAAGAAAAATCTTAAAGATATGGTTACATCAAAAGAAGTGTTTGCTACACCTGAGCACAATGAGTATGCCTCTGATTTGGGTGAGGGAATTAAGATTGTAGAGCCCAAAGAGGAAAATCTAGATGAAGAACTCTTGCAGGAGGAGAAAATAAAGGAGGGTCCTAAGAAGGAGTTGCATGGAGAAGAGAGGCAACTTGAAATTTTAAAAAAAAAAAACTGAAGACAACAGTAAGGAGAAAGCTTAGAGACAACCAAAGAAACATAAAAGCCTCAAGATGAGAAGGAGGATAAAAAGGATGATAAGGTAATTGAGGAAGAAGAACATAAATAAAAAGGGGAGATATGTATAGAGTAGCAACAAGTTGTTTCCCCTTCTTCCTCATCGTAGACAACTACCCCTTTGTGGTTACAGCAGCAATTGGAGGATACAGATCCTATTGCTAGAGACCCTTAGGAAAGCTTCAAGGAAATTTTAGCTTGTGCAAGACAATAGCAAAAGGAGAAGAAGAAATCCCAAATTTTTTCCCACATCACTAAGGATGCCTCTTGTTCATGTACTATGCACATTTCTACTCCAGCTATGGAGAAATATGTAGCCTCAATTTTTCCTTCAGAGTACATGATAGCTTCTATACACATCAGGCTAGCAAACAGGGCCCAAGAGATTGATGAGTTCCAAGGGTTGGTAGCCAATATTCTGAAGAGGCTAGAAAAGGATCAAGATACTAAAAAGGAACTTAAGGAATAGGTCATAGAATTAATGATGTTCATTCAAAAAATAGTGACTCCAAGACAAGGCATTCGCATGGAGGTCACTACTCCCACACTTTTATCAAAGAAGATGACAACAAAATGGAGTAGATGAGGAAATGGACACAAGTCACTATTGACTAGTTTAAAGACATTTCTACTAGAGGTGAAGAGGCAATAGGTGTAGAGGTGGAAATGCACAATAATTACCAAATTTTGAAAGAGGAGATTGATAAAGAAATTAAAGACTGTATTTCCTTTTTGAAGTATCACAGGAAGACATCTCCAAAACTTCATATTATCAAGACATTGTCTGGAGAGATTTTGGAGAGGGAAGATATTTTGGTGAAGGATAAGGTCAAAGAACCTACTTTTTGGTTCCACACATTAGATTTCCATAAGGATATAGTCACACAAGTTTTACCAGAGCTCAGGGCACTTGCTGATAGAATTAGTGAGGCATCATCATATTGCAGTAAATTCCTCATAGACATGATTAGTGTGGCAATTACAATAGTTAAATTAGATGTAGTATTTAAACAAAGTTGGCATAAGAAGATTAAGAAGGATCCAACAGATGATTTGAATAACGAATTTTTGAGCACTGTCGCTAGATCATTTACCAAATCAGGGAAAATAATCAAAAAGATGAGGGCATGTACTAACCTACACAAGAATTTGATGGAGGATTTGTTGCAAGTATGAATTAGTATGGTGGTGTTGTCATTAATGTTGTCATTGATGTCAACACAATATATGTTGTTGCAGAGAAAGGAAACAAGTGATTGCAGGTTGTGCATGTATAGTTGAGATACTGTAGAGATGTTGTGAGTACATGGAGCTATCTTTATGATGTTGCAAGTGTGTTGATATGATGAGTTACCAAGTGCTTTTGAGAAATAGTGAAGACAAAATTGTGAGTGTGTTCAAAATGTTCTCTGGTTTGTGCTCTACATTTCTTTTGTGTTGATCCTATGCTTGTGTGGATTTGAAGTGTTGTTTAAGGGAATCCTTGGGTGATATATCTTGGATTAGAGCTTCTAGTTTGATGAAGAGTGAAAGTTGTGTTCACCGGTTTGTGAACTGGTCTGACAGATTTGTTTGTCTATGGATTGGGAGAAATGTATCTGCCCCGCAATCCTTCGCTAATTTATTTAGGTCTTGCAGATCTGGTAGAAGGCTTGTAATGGTGTTATATATGTTCTATCAAAGGTGTTCATGGTTTGGTGCTTCAAAAGACTAGGTTCAAAATTACTGTCTGTGTCTATACATTCCGGGTGGACTAATGGAAAGTATTTTGTGTATGAAGGTTGTTGCATTAGTTGTGGATGAATCTAAAGGCATCCAATATGTGTTCCAGTGTATGATGAAGCATGTTATGTGGTCTGCATGTTATCCTCTTGTTGCAGAAACATGTACTTCAAAGTTCATTTATGTTTTCATTAGGTTTGGCCGACCTAGTGTCTACACGTCATACAAAGGATAAGTATATGTATACACCTAAAATCGGTCATGACATCTAATTAATTAAATACTAGTTATTTAATTAATATTTTGACTATGTATAAATAAATTCTCAATTTATTTATATTGTTCACACTTTTCTAATTCTCCAAATCTAAAATCATATTCTTCTAATTTAATTAAATAAACAAATTTCCATAAGCTTGTTTTATTTAATTAAGTTTCACTAATCTCGATTAGGAATTCAAGCACATGTCTACAAATTTTTGTGCCACCTCACCAAGGTCACATGAAATTAAATAATTCTAATTTTTATATTAGAATTATCTTCAACCAATTTTTAAGCACATTACTTATTCCTCACACACTTCTTCAACCAATTTTCAAACACATGGTCTTTTCTTCCCACACTTTAGTCTCCCATCCATTTGGCATGTTGCCTATTGGTCAAGAGATTCCTCCATCCATTTGGAATGTTATCCTTGGTCAAGGGGACAACTTCTTGATTCTCTTCATCTCCACCGTTCATCCTTCTTGTTTGAATCTGGACCATCGATCATTGCCACCTCACAAGATGCTTGGAAAAGGCTATAACTACAACCCTTTGGCATTGTATTTTGCATCCACTTTTGAATAGAGTTATCATACAGGAATATTGTTTGAGCTTGGGAGCATTTTGGAGTCTTATAGTTACATTTTATATCATGTTGTGCATCATAGTTAAATCTTAGAATAACACTTTGCTTCATAGTTGTATTTTATGTCATCCTTTGCATCATAGTTGCATTTTAGATTATCATTTTCATAGTTAGCATTTGAGCATATGTAGAATCATCCCATCTCAATACCATAGTATCTACCTTGAATAATCTAGCATCATCATCCATTCATCATAGTATCTATTATCATTTTTATCATATAGTTTCATGTAGGAATTTAATTAGCTTGCATGTTGAATATTATCTCATTTCCTAAGTTGTCATTTTAATAGCCATTGTGCACAAAGAAATCTGAGGGCCAAATGGTTTAATAAATTCTTGGGAATAGAGGACAATGAGACGTTCTTAAAAGTTTTGTTTGGCTGTAAAATAGAGTAGTTTACTTATTTCAAATCTTTGATATAAATTGTTTCATTAAGGTTTATGTTGATTTACTAATAACTCCACATTTCACACACAAACAAAATGGCACCCACCATGGGGCTAGACCCCATTTCTAATAGTTTGCTAGAAAAGTTCATTTAAATAGGCTGGACGTGACATTTTAGCGCAACTGTGGTTTCTTTCAGTGCATCTGACAAATCTTCTAGCACATACGACTTATTTTTTGGCGCATCTGACAGATCTTCCAGCGCATTCGGTGTCTGTTCTGACACATCTAGCCTTTCTTTCAGTGCATCCAACAAATATTCTAGAGTATACAGGGAGTATTTTAGTGCATTCATTCTTTTCTATAGCACATTAAGTATTTTTTTTAGCACATTCATCAGTTCTTATAGTGCATTTAGTATCTATTTTAGCACATACGCCAATTCTTTTAGTGCATTGAGTAGTTTTTTTAGCACATTGGTTAGCTCTTGTAGCGCATCGGTGTTTTAGCGCATCTGATGACTACTTTAGTGCATTGGGTAAAAATTGCAAAATCTGACAATTGATTTGTGTTTTATGCTTGTAGGTACTTTTATACGTTGGCCAAAGACAAATTTATCAAACTATTGATGATTTATGTAGGGGCTAGAGCTATTTAAATGATTACTTTTGCTTAAAATAGGCATCTAGCTTAATTAAGAAGGATAAAGAACATCATGTCTTTCATGCTTGATGAATGATAGGCATATGCTCTCCCCTTAACTGGGTGACCAAAAAAGCCAGACCCATTTACTTTTTGTTTGCAAGTGTGAGTTGAGTATATCGCGTGTGTTCTCTCTTTGTTCACACAAAAACAAAGATTGATTGAACTACGAATGTAATTACTCGCTTTTGTTTATCTATAGAGGGCCTGCCTTGTGGGAAAAAGTAGTCACCTAAGGGAATGACCCAACCAATAACATGCTAAAGCCAAGCGACTTCCAACCAAGATATAAATGTGGGTACTTGGGGAAAGTTCAAGTATCATGAGGATTGTTCCAACAAGAAGGACAACAATGGTCTCTTGCCGCATGGATGATCCCCCACAAACGGAATGCCTATATTAAAACCCTTTGTTGTATCAAGGCCAAAATCCTTAATCTATTTGTTGGTGCAAGAACGGTCATTCTAAAGTCGTCCCACATTCTTGCAACTTTTAGTAGAGATAAAAAATATGCCATGGGAGATTCATGGGTATTGATGCTTTTCTGGCCCATAGAAGTGAGTTTCATGGAGGGGAGCCAGTGGGGTCAAGCATCTAATCATCCGCTATAAGTAAGCGCAACTAGAGTAAAATCCAAGTGGGAATTCAACAAATATAGTCATACACAACCTAAGTTGTACATGTTTGATGTGTCTTTACCAATGTGTTTTTGAACTAATTTCAATCACAAACATCACATGTTGAAAGTGAAAACCTTGATTCAGAAAAACATTCATTGAAACAACCAAGTATCTAACTGGAAAATCTAAAAAATCAAACAAACTTCCAAAAAATGGTGTCATTTTCCCAATTCAGCGCATTCGCTACATCTTATAATGCATATGTTTGTTCTTTTAGCACATCCAACTGCTATTATAGCGCATCTATGCAAAACTCTGGTGCATTTTTCCTCTGTTCCAGCACATACAAGCAATCTTATAGTGCATTTGTGCATTTTTACAATGCATTCACCCAATCTTATAGCATATCTATGCAAAAATCTGGCACATATGTCCTATGTTACAGCGCATACAAGCAATCTTATAGCGCATATGTTCCTTTTTACAGTGCATTCAGCCAATCTTATAGTGCATCTGCGCAACTTTCTGGTGCATTGATCCTCTCTTGTGGTACATTCAAGCAATCTGGTAGCGCATCTGATCTCTGTTTTAGTGCATCTGTCAAGTCTTTTAGCACATTCGGGCTCTGTTTTAGTGCATCCATTAAATGCAAAACCCAAGAGTTAAACTTGTCTTTTGTCTCACAGTTTGAACCATAATTCATAATCCTTTTCAAACTAAAATCATTCCTCAGGTACAACAGAGTCTAAACATGTGCTTTATCAAATGATTTCACGAAAGATTAAAATTTGAAAACCAAAGTCCAAAGTTCTTAGTCCAAGAGAACATCACAACACTCTACAAATTTAGAGAGAGATTATTCTTCAATTTCTACAAAAGAGCTTCAAAGAACAATCCCAACTTGTACTCATTTTACTATTTTCAAAATCCAATACTTTTCCAAATATTTGAGTATCTCATATAGGAAGAAAATTTGGCTTTGGTTTCATAGTTTGAACCAAAATTTTAGAATTTTCTGAAGTCCAAAATCATTCCTTATGTACCTTAGAATCTAAACTTGTTAAAATTGACCTCTACAAGTGGAATTTTCCAACCTAAACCAAGATCTAACATCTAAAAGTACCAAAATTATCAAATTTATCACACCTTTGATTATTAAGCCTAGTTTCATCATTAGGATTTATCATCCTCTCATCATGAAACAAAGCTAGATAGTCAAATTAGACTTAGTCTCATTAGAATTTGTCATTCTATTGGACTTAGTTATAATCCTTGGTACTCTTCCAAACTTAGATCAAAGTTTAGTCTAAACTGTAACACTTGTATGCCCATTCAAATAAGGTTGCAAAAACAAAAACTCAAGGAAAAAGGACTTGAAAATCAAAACATTGAAGAGCCAAACATTGAAACTCCAACCATTGAAATTCCAACAATTGAAACTCCAATCATTGAGACTCAAAACATCGAAACTCAAAACAATGAAACACAAAACACCATGGCAGAGGCTGGAGAGAATCCTTTTTGTGGACTCAACAACACTAAAGGGGAAGAAATAACCAAGGAAGATATCCAACATGCTAAACAAGACCCCAACTTCCACAAATGCTTAGAAAATATTTTCAAAAGAAATGGGGAAAAATACCTCCTTATTCTAGATAAACAAGGTGCCAAATTGCCCGATGACTTTGATGTGAGTCAATTGAAAGCACCTCCCAAAAAGCTTGAAAATGATCCTGAACAAGTGGTTGCTCTAACTCACCAAATGAAGAACCTTCAACAACAAGTTCTTGATATGCAAAGGGGAACCTCCAAATGATACTTGATCCAAGAAATTTTTCCATATCTGTTTGATCAAAGTATCCACATGATACCCTTTCCCAAACATTGTGAATTCCCCAAGTACAACAAATACAATGGAAAAACTGATCCAATAGACCATGTGAGGGAATTTAGGACCATGAGTCTTGAATTTTCATATGAGGAAACAGATTTGATGAGATTAATCCCAAGAAGCTTAGGTGGAAAATTCCTTGAATGGTTCTCCTAATGCACCCCACCAATTAACACGTTTGAGGAATTAGTCAATAAGTTCATCACCCAATATTCTTACAACATTCAACATGACATCACCATGAAATATCTTTGTAACTTGAAACAAAAGAAGGGTGAATCGTTCCTTGTATTCTTGCAAAAAAGGAGAAGGTTATTTGCACGATATTCTCATCATGTACCTAAAAAGGAAAATATAGAAATCCTTATTGACAACCTCAATGACGAGATGAGTTATAGATTGGAATTGCAATGTCCCCCAACCTTCGAAAAATTGATTGAAAATGGGATTAAAATCAAATAGGCTTTAGTCAAGAGAGGAGTCATCAAGATATACAATGAAAAAAACTCATCAAACTCCTCCAGCAATTACAATAGTGGTGACAAACCCAAGTTTTGGCAATGAAACAAGAACATTGGAAACAACGATGGTGCAATTGAAATTCAAAATGTAAAACCTGTATTCAACCTAACTGCAGCTACCACTAAAACTAATCAAAATAACAATCCCCCCAACAACCAAAGCAATAATCAAGGTAATGCTAGATCTAGAACATCATCATATCGAACATCCTAAAATCGAAGGAGGTTCACCCCTTTGGGACAATCGTCAGAATCAACATTAAAGGAGCTTATCGAAGCTAAAGTCATAATGTTACTAGAGGTAAGAAATTGGGAACCACAAGTTAAGCCTCCATGGTGGAATGATGCTCATTTATGTGACTTTCATTGCAACAAAGGACATAAAACCAATGATTGCATGTAGTTGAAGCACTTGATACAAGATCTAATTGACAACAAAATGATATTTGTAGAAGGACCTCAAACAAACAATGATCATGGGGCATTCAAGAACCCTCTACCAAACTATGAGAAAGGAGAGTCCTCATCATCAAATAACAAGAGAAAAATCATAAACTATGTCTATGACACCACCATTTTGCATATTGAGGTGGTTGATGATCCAACCCATGACAAATCGAATCTTATTGTAAATGATAACTCAACCAACAATAACACTATTGAACATGAACAAAACATCATTGCAATTGAAAATCGTCACCATGATGTCAACACTACCTCACATCAAATCAATGTTATCAAAATTAGAGAGCAGCAAGACAACACACCCGTCAATGCAATCACATGAGGACAAGCCAAGGTAACATTGAAAGGAGCTACCCCTTCCACGTCCAAATCAATTGCTATCCCTGCCACCCAATATAACATAGTGGATCAGTTGCAAAAGATACCCGCATAAATATCCATATTAGAACTTCTCAAGATTTCACCTACTCACAAGGAAATCTTGGAACAAGCTCTAGTTGCCACCACGGTACCAAACAATCTAGAGGTTTTCCAATTCTAGACTGTGGTGGGACATTTGACTACACCGCACTGCTTGTCATTTTCCAAACACGATGATGTATCTATCAATCATCCCTGCAACGCTGCCCTCCACATTGAGGTCTTAATCCATAAACACCATGTAAAGTGTTTCCTAATAGATGGAGGAGCTGGCCTGAATATCTATACTTTGAAACTTGTCCGTGCATTGGGCTATTAAGAAAATCTTATTGATCCTAGAAGTAAAATCACAATAAAAGCATATGATGATGAGGAGAGATCTTCACAAGGGCTGATAGTGTTACCTATTCAAGTGGGACCAGTTGTCAGAGATATAGTATGCCAAGAGTTAGGAAAAGAGTTAACATACAACATACTCTTGGGAAGGCCTTGGATTCATGACAGGCAAGCAATACCATCCACATACCACCAATGTTTGAAGTTTCCTTTCAATGGGAAAGAAATAACTATTGCAGCTGACTCAAACAACCCCCAATATTGTAACACCCTCAAGACTACCCAAGATAATTGTGTACCACACAACAGGGAAGCTCCAACTCAGGGTTTATCAAATGATGGGAAACAACTAAATGCCTTGTCAAAGTGGGTTGAGAAAAAGGACCAATCAAAGGATAAGGACATCGGTGATGCCAATCCCTCAAGTAAAGAAAGTACATCAAATCCTACTCCACAAAGTCAGGAAAGTCAACTCGAGCCCTTATCAAAACAAGTTGCCAAGATCCAATTGAAAGACAAAGGCATGGGGGAATACTCATTTCAACAATATTTATGTTTATCACAACTTTCATCTTCTCCAAAGTCATATAAACAACCATCAACATCGAGACAACAATCATCACAATCAACCACCCTATTTGATGGAACCTTTGTGAGAGAAGAGACATTAATGGATGAGTCAGATGATAAAAATGTTTTAAATTGATTATACAAAGATGAAGAATCATCACAAGCATCCACCTCAAGTGTACAGACAGAGCAGTATGGAAAAGGAAAGCTAATCATGGAAAAGATGGGATATGAGGGAAACAGTCCTATTAGTAAAAAGAAAGAAGGCATCATAGAACAAATACAACCTATCACAATGCAAGCCAAGGATAAAATAGGATTGGGGTATAAAGAAGAATCAAGGGAAGAAACTAGACAGTAAGTTGTTGAAAGAATCCTACAACTGCAAGCTAGTGGTGATCATGAAACTAATTCAAATGAATATGAGTGGGATTTATTATCTGAAGATTATTGTCACGATAAGGAAATTGATGTGGTACAAAAGTATAGGCCCATACGTGAGGAGGGTCAAAGTTCAGGTGATAGACCACTTGAAATAGGATCACAACATATTGATGACTCTAGTGAAGACAATCAGATTCAGAGTGAAACGTATAACTCAGAGGCGAGTTACCTTATAGACATTGATTTTTCTATTGGAAAATCTGAAGACATTACTATCGGGACCCTTATTTCCTCTAACTTTAACCAATCTAATGACTCTTTACCCCTAGTACATCTCGAACTCATAGATTGGGATCAAACTGAGCCATCTGATATCCTCCTATTTTCAAACGATGAAGCCATTGTCAACTTCCTCTATTCCACCAATCCTGAAATAGATTCCACCATTGAACATCATAATGAAGATTTTAACTAGGAGAGTATCAAAATTTTCAGCTACAAAATGAATAATACAAGGAATAGATCTGATGGTGAAAACCATTCAATGGCAGTATTAGATCTAGAAAAAGTAAAAATAAAGAGTGTATCCAATAGTGAAAACCTCTCTGAGGCACTGAAGGATGGAAGATTTGACACAATCGCCAAACAATTTTAGGAACGATCTAAAGTATTGGTTGAACCCACTCAGTCTATCAACATTGGCAATGAAGAATAGTGAAAACTATCCATCTAGCATAATCCTTGATAGATCAAGAAAAACCAAACTTCATCAAATTATTTATAGAAAGACAAGTCAATTTTTCTTGGTCATATGCTGATATGCCAAGGATTGATCCAAAACTCATCATGCACCACTTATCATTACCAGCCGGAGTAAAACTGATCAAGAAAAAGTTAAGGAAAATGCATCCACATATTGCCATATTGGTAAAAGCATAACTGGAGAAGTTATTTTGCTAGATTTATTAGACCAATCAACTATGTCGAGTGGATTTCTAACATCGTACCTATTTCCAAACTAGACAAAAACATCAAAATCTACACATATTTTAGAGATCTCAACAAAGCTTTCTCAAAAGATGACTTTCCCCTATCGAACATCGACATCATTGTGGACCTAACAACAGGGCAGAGAAGGACACCTAGAGATCTTAGATAAAATATTCACCAAACTAGAAAAGTTCAATGTACGACTGAATCCAAAGAAATGTGTTTGGAGTGACTTCAGCTAAAATTTTGGGATACATAGTTTCAGAAAATGGCATTAAGGTAGATCCCACAAAAGTCAAAGCCATCATGGAGATGCCACCACCCAGGAACATCACTCAGCTATGATCTCTGCAAGGGAGATTCCAATCAATCTAAAGATTTATCTCACAACTGGCAGACAAGACCCATCCTTTCACTCACTTGCTACATAATAACGTATCTTTTCGATGGGATGAGAAATGTGAAGGAGCCTTCAACCAATTAAAACAATATTTGATGAGTCCACCTATCTTGATACCACTAGTAGAAGGGAAGCCACTTTTATTGTACATAGCAACAACTGAAATATCATTGGGAGCCTTGTTAGCACAAGAGGATTCAACGGGAAAAGAAAGGGCAATATATTACATCAACAGAACCTTAAATGGCTATGAGATAAATTACACCTTTATTGAAAAGTCTTGTCTGGTATTAGTGTTCACTACCCAACAATTATGACACTATATGCTAACCCATACCATCAAATTGATAGCCAAGATAGATCCACTGAAATACCTTCTTAGTAAAGCTAATCTAACTAGAAGACTAGCTAAGTGGGTCATGATGCTAAGTGAATTTGACATCCAATATATTGATAGGAAGGCAATCAAAGGACAAGCAATCACATATCAGTTAGTTGAAGCACCATTACAAGACAATCATCTAATGAACATTGAGTTTCCAAATGTTGATGTCCTATTAGTGTCCACACAACAATGGGTCTTGTACTTTGATGGTTCTTATACACAACATGGATCAGGAGCCAAGATCTTGTTTATCTCCCTACAAAGACATACCATTCCCAATTCCTATAGATTTATGTTCCCTTTCACCAACAACACAGCCGAATACAAAGCCTTGATCATTGGAATCAAAGTAGTAGTTGAGTGGAAGATCGTGGAGTTACATCTCTATGGGGATTCACAACTAGTCATTAATCATGTTAATGATGACTATCAAACAAAGGATGACAAGTTGATGCCCTATAAAAGAATGGTTGATGATTTCAAAAAGTAATTTTTGGAAATAAGATTTGAGTAGATTCCTTAAAGCAACAACAAAGTCGCTGATGCCATGGCGACCATTTCTTCTCTCTTGTAGATTCTAAAGAAGCGAGCTCATTATGAATTCATGGTGGAACAACTATTCAACCCATCCTATGACAACCCTGAATCACAAGTTATCTACCATCTAGCTGAGACTGACACTTCCCTCTATGGGAAAATTTATATGTACCTAAAAGATAACACCCTCCCTCCCAATCTATCCCACAATAAAAAAATGTAACTTCATTCACCAAACCGCTTGACACACCCTTATCGTGGATGTCCTTTATCGATGAGGTCTTGACGAAACTCTCCTCTGATGTCTAGAATGTGACGATTCTGAAATGAATTTACCTAAAGTACATGAAGGTGTTTGTGGAACTCATTCGAGCGATTTAACCTTAGCTAAGAAACTCCTTCGTCTGGGATATTATTGGCTGACTATGGAGAGGGATTCTTGTCAGTTCATCAAGAAATGCCAAAAGTGTCAGATTCATGGCAATCTCATCCATGCACCAGCATAGGAACTTCAACCTTTTTCATAAACATGGCCCTTTTGTTAGTGGGGATTGGACCTCATAGGAAAGATTCATCCATCTTCGTCAAATGGACACAAGTTCATTATCATAGCCACAGAGTATTTCACAAAATGGATTGAAGTTGTCCCTCTAACTACCATCACAGGAAAACAAATCTTGTCCTTCATTCTAAATTACAACATCTGTCAGTATGGCATCCCTCAATCCATCATCACTAACAATGACAGACCTTTCAAAAATCAGGATGTTGAAGAACTTTGTGAGAGGTTTCACATCCGGCATCAATTTTCTACACCATATTATCCCTAAGGAAACGACCAAGTAGAGGCCTCAAACAAGACTATCCTAAAAAATATTGAAGAAAATTGTCAATGATGTCAGATGTGATTGGCATGTGCAACTGAACCCTGCTCTATGGGCTTATTTAACTAGTATCCACACCCCAACAGGAGCAACACCATATGCCCTAGTCTATGGATCAAAAGCCATTTTACATATTGAGGTTGAACTACCATCACTCCGACTGTCACTAATGGGGATCATTTCAGATGAGGATTGCAAAGTGTCTAGGTTACAAGAATTGGAACTCTTGGATGAACTTCGTCAACATGTAGTGGATCACTTGAAAGCATATTAGTAGAGGATATCCAGAGGCTACAACCATAGAGTAAAGCCTAGAACATTTCAAGTTGGTGATTTAGTCTTGAAAGAGAACCCTCGTAATCAACAAGATCGAGAGAAGAAGGGGAAATTTGAACCCAACTGGCTAGGTCCCTTTGTCATTGTATCTGTCTTCAGATCAAGAGCATATCAGTTGTCCACACTAGAAGGGGATTTTTTTGATGAACCCCTCAATAGCCTCCATCTCAAGAAGTTCTACACCTAAATCATCTAGTGCATCAGAAAATAGGTCCTAGAAAAATACAAAAACATCAGCAAATGTCCTAAAAAAATGGTTGCCTTGATGAAAACCTGGTAAACAGGTTTCTTGGTAACAACAAAAAAAAAAAGTAAAAAAATACAAAAAGTAAAAATCAAGAATTTTTTTTTTTAAATCATAAAATATAAAAAAAAAAGTGCAATAAAAACAAGTAGTGAAAACCTGGCAATAGGCGCTATTTGTGATAGGGTAGCTTTTCCATCTATTTGAGCATGCCAACCATTTTCTTTCTCCATCCATCTACCTATCTCAGAAAGCACCATGTACATATCCTGGCATCGCAGTCGTGTCTCACCCTAAACTAGGGGAAAAATCCTAAACTCACTGGGGGCAAATAAACTTTGAGCTTGGACCAACTAACAAACAACAGTAGTACAACACAACCCAAAACCATGATCATAGTGCAACTCAACATTGAACATAAAATCACATAAACATGAACACATCAATCATCCAAATCAAACAACCAAATCAATCAAATCAAAAGAAAACTTCAAATGGATGATGTTCTTTTGAATCATGGGTTTATCATGTCAAACTAGAATGTTCAATTGTTATACTTTGATTGTTGTTATCATATCTCTAGAGCACCTCAATGATGTATTGAACTAGAGGAGCCAGGAAGGAGTGTGATTTTTCTTTGTCTGTTGTTTGTGAGTTGATCATTATTACTATGCAAATTTTCATGGGATGTGCTCTACAAAGTATCACTAATGACATTCCAAATTTGCATAGGAAAACAGTTAACTCTTGTCTTTTTACGCAAGCAATACTCGGGTCATCTTGGTTTAATTATACTTAGATACTTGTGTTAACTTGCACTATCAAACATCATGGAAGTAGTACTCAGGTCATCATGGTCTAAATATGCCATTGATGCTTGTACTCACTTTCAACATTTTAAAGGCTCAATGATGATAAAAAGCACAACAAATCGGCTGTTACGAATGACAACTTTTGCATATGAGATCTTCATGGTTAGAGTAGATTGAATCCATGTTAGTTTGCATATGTATTTATGGGATTTCCAAAAGCTACAACAATAATATTATCTCTTGCATTAAAGGATCGAGTACACTTGACATTGCCAAAAACACATCACTTGCATTATCGTTTACATCAATTAGAAAACATTCTCATTTAGTTGCATATCAATTGCATCAACATTCGCATACATTAGAACACATTACAACATCGTTCATCCATCCATGCATCACATCATAATATTTGCATTAGAAAACACAAAAAAGATGTGCATCGCATCTCATTTACATAATCAAAATCATTTCATATAGTGGCATTAGGAAAGTGGTTCACTAAGCTTAAATGAGTGAGTCTCTTCAGATTTCTATAAGAATTGGGAAATATGTCAGGTTTTGTGAAGCTTAATTTAACAAAGAATCAACTGACGGAAACCTTCCCACAACTCTTGGAAGTTGGATAGATTCACTCATTTAAGCTTAAGACCCTCGAAGTCTTGCAAAAATAGTTAAGAATAATCATTGCATCACATAATCATATCATCATCACAAAGCATCATAAACATCATTTACATAATCATTATATCTCATTATCATTACATCCATACATAATCAATATGAACATCACATTTCATCACATATCATTATTGCATAATCAAATCCATCTCACAAAGCATAAAACATCATTTGCATAAATCCATAAAATATATAGAATCATCCATCATGCATTATCATATCATACCATCATTACATTATCATATCATCATTTCATACATCCTCATAGAATTAGGTACCATCACACAATCATTTCATATACACATTCATTCATTCATTGCATCATTTATTTGCATCGAAAAAGTACAAAATATAAAATACATCACATACCATAAATAAAATCCATCACATGCATCATATAGGCATCATTCATAAATCATCATAGAATCATAAAACATCAGTTGCATCATCATTTTCATCCATAGCATATCACTATCATAAACATCGAAATTAAATGCATCCATCGCATATCATATCATCACTTTCATATAGAACATCACATAGCCTAAATAATAGAAATTAAATGCATCCATAGCATGTCATAATCATCATAATCATCATAAACATAGGAATTAAATGCATCATAAACATCCATCACCATATAATAGCATATAGACACATAGATCATAATCATTACCGCATATCATATAATCTCAAAAATCATAATTTCAAAGTGTACAAGGATATCCAAAAGTATGACGAGATACATCAATATCAAAAAAGGTCGTGTATCATAAATTCTGACAACAAGAAGAGTATCATCAATGTCTAAACTGAGTAAAGGGTGTATACATGTCCATAAATACATCAGAGAATCATAACTGGAGCTATGTCGTGCTCCCCCCAGATGGTGTCGGCATCACATGACTAGGATCAGTGCCTCCCCCTGTGCCCGATGGACCTACCCTAGGATCTCTCTAATCTCTAGGCAATGGTTGCATAACACCCACACTAATAGTTCAAGACCAAGACCTGCCAGATCGAGACTATGCAAAGCTCTCCTGCCGCTTGGGAGAAACCACCTCATGATATCGGCCCTTGTAGAACTCAATCTCCTAAGCGGTGTGGTGAATCTCTCTAAGATAATTTGATGTACCTATAGTTGTTGTTGCCTGTTGTAACCTATCAGTAATGGCCTCGCCTTGCTCTTCCGCCATCTCAGGGTGTCCCTCTCAATGGTCAATGCAGAAATTTGACCCTACACCTATCACTGTCCCTACACTTGGGCCTGTATCTATGCAAGTTGGGCCTACACTTGTTGTGCCTATTGCCTAGTAGCATCTCGCTCGACTGTCAAAGCCTGCACGTGCCCCTGTGCATATATCAGAAAAGCCTGTACCTGCTCTAACTGTCCCTGTAGAATGTGCACCTACACTTGTAACGTAGCAATCTATGTCTACTGCTACTAAGATGGCACTTTGATCTCTAGTCACTATTGTGATGAGCTCACTAATGATCGCCTCTTGCGAGGAACGCTCAACTCTACAACATTAGGACCTAGCCCTAGTCCACCTCCATCTCCCCCATCACTCTCCTCATCATCACCATCATCATTTCTCTCCTCCTCCTCCTCACTACTCCCAGGATGCTCCTCCTCCCCCTACTCCTCCTCCTCCACTCTTTTCCACCTTCACTTGTGACCTCCTGCCTCCTCCTCCACTAGTAGTGGCGCTAGCTCATCTGGAATCATGATCTGTGGGAATGGATGCATAAACATATAATGGGAATACCCTGCTAATATTGGTGCATCAGTGATCTCCGGATGCACCTCCCAAATGATGGTCAGCAACCCCTGGAAGTGTCATACTACTACATCATAGGACAAAACTAGCCCCCACTATGTCGCATCCTGCCATCCTCGTGCATAATGGGCTACGCCTTGGGGCATGGGATGAACCTAGCCATACTGTCTCAAAAATTTAATTAGCATGAATCTCTCAATGATGAAGTGAGTCCGGCCAATCAAATAAATTGACTGACATAAAAATGGCATCTTTGTATCATCCTCTGACCATGGCTCGCAATCCACATATGCCCTCCATACAAAAAAACTCAAGATCATCCAAATCCCTTCTCCAATACTCCAACTTGCCCAACCTAGGCTAAGCAAGTTGACCTGGATAGATATGAACATAGGGCCTCAGGGATGGCCTCTATCTATCTCCTACCAGTTGACTAATCGCTATGTGCTCCCATTCCCAGACTTGGAGCAATGTGACTCCTGCTGACAGATTGGCCCCTTGAAGGTAGACCACCTAGTGAAAATCATGGTAAAGATGGGTGAGCATACAACAACCCCACACATATTTGGTCCCATGAACAATCATACTCTCTAGGATCTTTCCCCATCCAACTGAGATCCCATTTGACCTGTAATCAAGAAAAAGGAACCCTCCAATGAAACCAACTAGTACAAAGGGAAATGTGGCATATGCATCAACCATGTCCCTCCACAGAATTTCATATCCACATATGTGATCATCCTAGAACACTCGTCGCAGTACATTAGTCTCACCCTCTTCATGTGCATCATATATAACTAGCTCTCCCACCACCAGAATCCATAGAATATGATATACATCCTCAAGAGTAACTGTGATCTCACTAGTGGGAAAATGGAAAGTGTTATGCTCACTGTGCCACCACTCGGCCAAGGCTGTCAATATCCCCCTATTGATTCTGATCTGGGGCATATCGATGAGCGATGAAAAACTGCATCATGCAATAATGGCTACATCAAGCTATGTCAAATGATGAATCAAATCCCATGTCCTCAAGAACCGCTCTCTGATCTGTAAACTATTGAGAGGCTCCTATCATCACAAAATCACAAATCATTCAACCAATCAATCAACATCAATCAAAATCAATCAGTGTATCAATCTAATTAGCTATGGTGAGACTTTGATCAAATCTCATGAGCATCAAATCAATCTTAACCTCACCTATCATGAGGTTTATCAAATCAATCAATCTTAACCTCACCTATCATGAGGTTTATCAAATCAATCAATGCACCTCACCTATCATGAGGTTCATCAATCAATTCAACCTCGTCTATCCTAAGGTTTATCAGATCAATCAACTTATAATTGATCCCCGCCTATCATGAGGTCAATTATCATCATCCTCTCATTGATTCTCACCTATCATGAGATCAATGGACATCTAACCTATCAAAATCATCAATCATCATCAAATCATAGACTGACGCGATCAAACATCATTGACATCAAGGAGTTCAATCAAGAAAATCATCAAACTTCACCAATGCACTAGAATATTCTTTCTATGCATTAAAAAACCCAATGCACTAGATAAATTCGTCAAAGGGCTAAAATAGCCCTTCAATGTGCCAATCTACTCTATGTGTCGGAACATTTCATCGATGTGCTAGAACAGAGTCCCACTGCACCAAACTGCTTGATGCTCTATTCTATTTAATCTATGTGCTAATCTAATGGCCCTATGCGCTAGGCTACACTATGTGCTACAACAATTCATGGATATGCTACTTTGGTTCCCTAATGCACTACTTTATCCTATGCACTATTTCATTGAACCTATGTGCTAAATTGGTAACCCTGTGTGCTAGCCTACCCTATGCGCTAGAAAAGTTGTTCTATGTGCTATTTCAGTTTACCTATGTGCTAAAACAATTAAAATTTGAAATCAAACAAAAAATGGAGGGAAAATCAAATGCGCAAAATACATAACAGTTTTCGGGGTACTCACCAGAGGTCCATACACTGCTGGGTGGTTGTGCCGTCTAACTCGCTCGAACTGGTGCGTGTGGTAGGGGATTGCCATTCTACTCCAAAATGCTCAATCATTCTCACTCACAAAGTTTTCAAAATTGCAAAATGCACAAGTGACCTTTCTAATCAACTTTTTAACCTTTTAAGGTTAATTAAGTTGCATTTTATGGGGCTATTTTATTTTTATTTTTCAAAGGGGCCTTAATTAATCAAATTATCACCTGCTAGTTTCTACATCATTTTTCGAGAGATAAATCGTTTCTACTGCATAAAATTTTGAGATCATCATCAAATCATTGAAGAAAAATCAAATTTTTTGAAAATGCAAAATTTCCTAAAAATCCCAAAATTGACCGATTTATCTCCCAAGGGGGCATATATCCATCAATATCTAAAAATCAATGTTTGGGGCATCGAAAAAAAAATTCTCGGCATCAGTATCAAAATTTTTTTTGAAGCAACGTGTAAACACATTACTTTAAAGAGGGGAAAAATGTATACACCTAAAATCGGTCATGACATCTAATTAATTAAATACTAGTTATTTAATTAATATTTTGACTATGTATAAATAAATTCTCAATTTATTTATATTGTTCACCCTTTTCTAATTCTCCAAATCTAAAATCATATTCTTCTAATTTAATTAAATAAACAAATTTCCATAAGCTTATTTTATTTAATTAAGTTTCACTAATATCGACTAGGAATTCAAGCACATGTCTACAACTTTTTGTCACCTCACCAAGGTCACATGAAATTAAATAATTCTAATTTTTAAATTAGAATTATCTTCAACCAATATTTAAGCACATTGCTTATTCCTCGCACACTTCTTCAACCAATTTTCAAACACATTGTCTTTTCTTCCCACACTTTAGTCTCCCATCCATTTGGCATGTTGCCTATTGGTCAAGAGATTCTCCATTCATTTGGCATGTTATCTTTGGTCAAGGGGACAACTTCTTGATTCTCTTCATCTTCACCGTTCATCCTTCTTGTTTGAATCTGGACTGTCGATCATTTCCACCTCACAAGATGCTTGGAAAAGGCTATAAATACAACCCTTTGGTATTGTATTTTGCATCCACTTTTGAATAGAGTTATCATACAGGAATATCATTTGAGCTTGGGAGAATTTTGGAGTCTTATAGTTACATTTTATATCATGTTTTGCATCATAGTTAAATCTTAGAATAACACTTTGCTTCATAGTTGCATTTTATGTCATCCTTTGCATCATAGTTGCATTTTAGATTAGCATTTTCATAGTTAGCATTTGAGCATATGTAGAATCATCCCATCTCAATACCATAGTATCTACCTCGAATAATCTAGCATCATCATCCATTCATCATAGTATCCATTATCATTTTTATCATATAGTTTCATGTAGGAATTTAATTGGCTTGCATGTTGAATATTATATCATTTCCTAAGTTGCCATTTTAACAACCATTGTGCACAAAGAAATTTGACAGCCAAATGGTTTAATAAATCCTTGGGAATAGAGGAAAATGAGACATTCTTAAAAGATTTGTTTGGCTGCAAAATAGAGTAGTTTACTTATTTCAAATTTTTGATATAATTCGTTTCATTAAGGTTTGTGTTGATTTACTAATAATTTCCACATTTCACACACACAGAGTATCAATTAAGGAAGTGTGTGATTGATCTGAGATGTTGTTTTGGGTCTTGGTTAAGTGTTGTTTTGGTCCGTTCTCTTTCTCTTCCACCTAATTTGAATTTGTGATATGAAGTGTGTTGTTTTGGGTCTTGGTTAAGATTTGGGAATGTTGAGTTGCCGACCTAATTTGAATTTGTAATATGAAGTGTGTGTAGCCGACCTTGGAGAAAGTTTCTAAGGTTGAATATGGCATAAATATAAGACAAGATGTTAAGGATTAGATTCCACAAGTGTGAGAATCAAGAGTGTACGAAAGTGAATTAAGGAAATAGTACTTTAATGTGTTTGACTCCTAAAAGCAATGAGTTGATGGTGTCTGCAATTCTCTAATCAAGACTGCGGATGTGTGCAAGATGTTGTGGTTTATTTTCTATTATCTTTCTTTATCTATAGGCAGTCAACCTCCCTTATGGATAGTGAGTCCTATCTATATGTCGTGAGACTTATATTCGGATAGTGAGTCCTATCTTTGGCAGTGAGCCTCTTTGTAATTGATTTTGATATTGCTCTTATATTGTGAGTTAATCCTTACTGTGGTTTTTTCCTTATTAGGTTTTCCACGTAAACTTGGTGTTTCTTTTGTTCATATTGCTTTCTGATATGTGCACTTCATGCTCATAATTAATAATAGATTAAAGTGGATGTGGAGTTAATAATTGTTTGAGATTTGTGAATGTGATTGGTGACAACTAATTCACCCCCCTCTCAGTTGTCTTGTGCATTTCAACAATTGGTATCAAAGCTTTGGTTCCTTGGAGAAGAGCTTAACCACTTGAGGTAGATCCGATGGTGCACAAATTTCCAATCCCTGTGTTTTATGGATCTGACTATAGTGACTAGAAAGTGCAAATGAGAGGTTACCTGATCTCTCTTGGCTTCAAGACTTGGAAAGCTGTTGAGACAAAATATGTTGAGCCATCAAGTGTTCCTTCTTTTGCAGATGAGATTTCTACCTATGAGGAAAATGAAAAATCAAGATATTCAATCTATAGTAATTTACCTAAGACTGAGTAGACAAAAGTTATTTCATTAGGCACTGCTTATGAAGTGTGGGAAAAGTTGAAAGATATCTATGAAGGAAATGATAGAGTCAAATTATCAAAGAAGCTAACAACAAATCATAGATATGAGAACTTGAAAATGGAAGAAGGTGAGGACATTGCAAGCTACTTTTAGAGGATTGATATTGCAGCAAATGAAGTCAAAAATCAAGGCGGTACTCTGATAGATGAAGATGTAATGGAGAATATTTTGATGACCCTATTGGAGAGTTATAGTGACAAGGTCTCAGCTATTGAGGAAGTGTATGATCCAAAGAAATTCACTAAAGAACAACTATTTGACACCTTGACCACATTTGAAATGAGGAAATTTGGAAAAGAAAAGGAGAAAATAGAAACATCTTTCAAAGAGACTAAGACAGAAGATGATCCAGATAGTGAAGGTTCAGAGGAGTTGGAAGCAAACTTTACAAGGAAATTGAAGAAAGGTATCGACAAGTACAAAGGTATGTTACCTTTCAAATATTTTAGTTGTGAAAATATTGGTCACTATGATTCAAGATGTCCAAATAGAGCCATACACAAAAAGAACAGAGATAATAAAGACAAAAAAGACAAAAAGTTCAAGAAATTGTATTATGTTAGAGAAGATGCTAGAATTTCTGATGATGAATCTGATTTTGAGGATGATAAAGATGAATGCTTGTTTCTAGCCTTGGAGAATAAATTTGTGTCTACTAACCATGGAAGATGTGCAAGGGAATGTGGTCCGAAAAACAAGAAGGATGAGATGGAAGGTACTCTAGTTACTTCCTTTCATGCTAGACAAGATGAAGATTATTGGGTAATTGATAGTGGCTATTCAAATCATATGTCCAGAGAAAAAAGTAAGTTTACTAAACTTGAAAAGTATGATGGAGGATTAGTCATGTTTGGAGATGATTCTGGTGCAAAGATTGTTGGAAAAGGAACAATTATTTTTTATGGAAAACAAAATACCAATGATGTCTATTATGTTAATGGCATAAGGCATAATATTTTGAGTGTTGGACAAATGTGTAGCAAAATATTTAAACTTGTGCTCCGGGATAATACATGTGAGATCAGAAAATGGTCTGGAACTATGGTAGCTACAAGAAGAAGAACATATGGAAACATTTATCAACTTAAGGGTGTTAATGGTCAATGTTTTGTGTCTCAAGTAAATGAAAGTTGGTTATGGCACCAAAGGATGGGACATGTAAACTTTGACAATCTGATCAGGATTAGTTCAAGAGAATTTGTCAGGGATCTGCATAAAATCACAAAGCCCACCAATACTATTTGCAAAAATTGTCAATTGGGAAAACAAACAAGATGCAATTTTAAAGGAAAAGAACAATCAACTACCGGAATGCTAGAATTGATTCATACAGACCTCTGTGGTCCCACAAGAACAGGAGGTCTTAATGGTGACAAGTATTTTATACTTTTGATTGATGATTATTCTAGAATGACATTGGTTACTTTTCTTAGGGGGAAAGCTCAAGCTCTAGATAGATTCAAAGTATTCAAGGCTAGGGTAGAGAATGAAGTGAACTTGAGAATCAAATGCAAAAGGTCTAACAGAGGTGGAGAATTCACTTCCAATGAGTTTAATACATTTTGTGAAGATCATGGTATAAAGAGACATTTTTTTGCTCCTAGAACTCCTCAACAAAATGGAGTTGTAGAGAGGAAGAACCAGACTGTTCAAGAGGCTGCAAGGACTATGATGAAATAGGAAAATGCACTTGATGTATACTGGAGAGAAGCAATCCACACTATTTTTTATATTCTTATTAGAGTTTAGATCAAAGGTAATAGCACAAAGACTCCTTATGAACTGTGGATTGGAAATATTCCTATTGTTAAGTACTTTAAGGTGTTTGGAAGAAGATGCTATATTAAAAGAGATGATGAGAACCTTGGAAAGTTTGATGCAAGATGTGATGAAGGTATTTTCCTTGGATATTCAATTGATAGCAAATCTTATAGATGCTTCAATAAAAGTTTGATGCAAGTTTGATGCAATATGTGATGAAGGTATTCCTAAATGGAGAATTGGAAGAAGAGGTGTACATGGAACAACCGAAGGGATTTCAGTTACCAGATAAACTGGATATGGTATGTAAGTTGAAAAAGGAACTATATGGACTTAAACAGGCTCCCAGAGCATGGTATGCAAGGTTGGACAAATATTTGACACAACAAAGGTTAAGCAAAGGATCCGTAGATAGTAATCTCTATTTCAAAATTGAAGGAAACATTATGTTGATAGTGGTTGTGTATGTTGATGATATTATCTTTAGAGAAAATGAGGGTATGTGCAAGAGATTTGTAGAGGAGATGCAAAAGGAGTTTGAGATATCTATGATTGGTAAATTGAACTTCTTTCTTGGACTTCAAGTGAATCAAACTGATAAGGGAATATTCATTTCACAATCAAAGTATGTTAAAGAATTTTTGAAGTTTGGAATGGATGATTCCAAACTGGTCTATACCCCTATGGTGACTAGATGCAAACTGAGTAAGAATGATGATTCTCCTAAAGTTGATGAAAGCATGTATAGATCTATGATTGGTGGACTATTATATCTTATTGCTACTAGAATGGATACCATGCATGCAGTATGTTTGGTTGCTATATTTCAAGTAGAACCTAAAGAAACACATGTTACAACTGTGAAGAGGATATTTAGATATCTAAAAGGCACTATGGATTATGGCCTATGGTATCCTAAGGATATTGATTTCACTTTGAGTGCTTACACTAATGTATATTGGGCTAGTTGTGTGGGTGACCGAAAGAGTACAAGTGGTGGTGCATTCTTTCTTGGAGGAAGATTAGTTTCATGGCTAAGCAAGAAACATGATTCAATCTCTTTATCCACTGTAGAGGTTGAGTACATTACAACAAGATCTTGTTGCAAATAGGTATTATGGATGAAGAAAACATTGAAGGATATAGGAGTGATATGTGATGATCCTATCCCTATCTTCTTTGATAATACAAGTGCAATAAATATTTCAAAGAATTTGGTAATGCATTCAAGGACAAAGCATATATCTATCAGATATCATTTCTTGAGAGAAAAAGTATTGGAGAATGAATTCAGGCTAGAATATGTGCCTACAAAGGATCAAATTGCTGACATATTTACTAAGGATCTTTCGAAGGATAATTTTGAGTATCTCTGGGAGAAGTTGGGGGTTATTGCCCCTCCTTATTCAAACTAGGTGCACATGGAGGTGCATCAATCCAGTGGATCTACAGATTCTTCATTTGTCTGGACTGATGACTAGGGTCTACTCCTCAAGGGGAGTAGGAAGTATCATTGTTGTAGTATGAGATGTGGGTGTACTCCTAAGTGGGAGTGATCAAACTCTTTGTTCTTTTCCATTGATGTCAAAGGGGGAGAGAGTCATGTGAAAAATAAAAATTTGAAAGGAGGATAGATAGGGAGAGACAATATTGTAAGGAAAAGAGAGTGCAGGAATGTCGTGTAGGTTGTTTACTCTAGAAAATAAAGGAGAGTGTACATTGTATCCTTGCTGGTTTTTCATATCATGTGTTGCCATCAATGACAAAGGGGGAGATTGTTGCAAGTATGAATGAGTATGGTGGTGTTTGCATTAATGTTGTCATTGATGTCAACATAGTATAGGTTGTTGCAAAGAAAGGAAATAAGTGATTGCAGGTTGTGCATGTATAGTTGAGATACTATAGAGATGTTGTGAGTACATGGAGCTATTTTTATGATGTTGCAGGTGTGCTAATATGATGAGTTACCAAGTGATTTTGAGAAATAGTGAAGGCACAATTGTGAGTGTGTTCAGAATGTGCTCTGGTTTGTGTTCTACATTTTTTTTTGTGATCCTATGCTTGTGCAGATATGAAGTGTTGTTTAAGGGAATCCTTGGGTGATATATCCTTGATTAGAGCTTCTAGTTTGATGAAGAGTGAAAGTTGTGTTCACCAGTTTGTGAATTGGTCTGACAGAGTTGTTTTTCTATGGATTTGATAGAAATGTTTCTACCCTGTAGTCCTTTGCTGGTTTGTTTCAGGTCTTGCAGATCTGGTAGAAGGATTGTAATGGTGTTATCTATGTTCTATCAAAGGTGTTTGTGGTTTGGTGCTCTGAAAGACTAGATTTTGAATTATTGTGTGTGTCTATATATTCCGGATGGACTAATGGAAAGTATTTTGTGTATGAAGGTTGTTGCATTAGCTACAGATGAATTTGGAGGAATCCAAGATGTGTTCCAGTGTATGATGAAGTGTGTTATGTGATGGTATGCATGTTATCCTCTTGTTGTGGAAATGTGTACTTCAAAGTTCATTTGTTTTTTCATTAGGTTTGGACAACCTGGTGTCTACACATCATGTGAAGGATAAGTATCAATTGAAGAAGCATGTGATTGATCCAAGATATTGTTTTGGGTCTTGGTTAAGTATTTTTTTGGTTTGCTCTCATTCTCTTCCACTGTGGGAATGCTAAGTTGCCGACCTAATTTGAATTTGTAATATGAAGTGTGTGTAGCCAACCTTGGAGAAAGGTTCTAAGGTAGAAGATGGAATAAATATAAGACAGGATGTTAAGGATTGGATTCCACAAGTGTGAGAAGCAAAGAGTGTGTGAAAGTGAATTAACGAAGTAGTACTTTAATGTGTTTGACTCCTGAAAGCAGTGAGTTGATGGTGTCTATAATTCTTTGATCAAGGTTGCGGATGTGTGCAAGTTGTTGTGGTGGATTTTCTATTATCTTTCTTTATCTATAGGCAGTGTGCCTCCCTTCTAGACAGTGAGTGGACTATCTGTAGGCAGTGAGCCTTGTATCTAGATAGTGAGTCCTATCTTTGGTAGTGAGCCTCTTTGTAATTGATTTTTCTATTACTCTTATATTGTGAGTTAATCCTCACCATGGTTTTTCCCTTATTGGTTTTTCCATATAAATCTGGTGTTTTTTGTTATTGATATCACTTTTTGTTATGTGCACTTCATGCTCATACTTAATAACATATTAAAGTGTATGTGTAGTTAATAATTTTTTGAGATTTGTGAATGTGATTGGTGACAATTGATTCAGCCCCCCTCTCAGTTGTCTTGTGCATTTCAATAGGATTATGAAGAACTAGGTTATAAATTCATGCTGCTCAACCTCCTCCACATGAAAAATTGGCTGCAATGTTGACTAATTTTATTAAATATGTTGTAAAGGAGAAAGATGTTGGAAATTCTATAATAGATGATGAATTTCTATAATTTCCAGCTAGTTGTAAAGTTAGTTACCTCAAAGTGCATGCATCCAACTTTTATGGTATTTTGTAGGATATTTTTAATATTAAATATATTAGGATATTTTGCATTCTCCTAGGTTCACATGTGACCCTATTTTAAAATTAGGGATAATTGTAAGTGTATTTAATGGACTCGAAATATCAAATGCAATTTAAATCTTGGCCCTTGGTGTTGAGATGATCTTCACCATTGATTTTGTAAAACTCTTCTATAAAGGATGCCCTCATCTCATTTGTAAGTGGTTGAAAGGAATTGTTATAAAATCATTTTGAAGCAATACAAGAAAAGTAATTGAAGTTTTGGTGATCCTTTCTTATTATTTATAAGTGCATGCATGGTTCCCACTTCCAATTTATTTTCACCATTGTTAGTTTTAGTTCAATTTTTATGATGGCAAAGTGTTAAAGGTATCAAGTAAATTTATTGCTCATACCATTTGTAGTTTTTTTATTGTAAATTGCAATGCATGGTTATTCTGAGCTATTTTTATGGCATTAAGTTTAATTATGGATATTTATGCATATTATGCCAAGCTTTAAGGTATGTGTATGAATTTTTACAATCTAAAAATCTGAAGATTACCTTTGAAGATTGCACTATTTTTGTAGCATTGTGGGATTGACCCTGATTAAGCAAAAATAATTTTATAGGGAGTTTATTTATCTACAACATGTTCTATTATTACAATTGTGCTTAGGTCTTCAGAATTATGATCCCTCTAAAACCTTAATCTTTTGCAATTTATTTATAAATTTGGGTTAGTTTTAGGAAAGAAAGAGTCACTAAATTATCATGTTTAATGAGTTAAAGTCATTTTTAGATTGCAGATCTAAAAACATGGCTAGGGTTTTAACTAGTATTCAGACTTTACAAACCCTCAGTATTATATTTTCTAGCCTTTTTTGAACCATAAATTCCCTTTGCAATACCAACAAATCACATTTACCATTGAATTTTCTTTGGAAGTCAAGACCTAGAATTTGAAGCCTTGGGGTATTTTTTGAAGATTTTTTGTAGAGAGTTTCCTTTCAAGAGAGATAGAACACTTGTGTTTTATCTATGTTGTGTAATGCAAAAACACTCATCAATAGAATTGGTGCTAGAAGGAGGTCTTTAAAAAAAGTTGGAGTGTATAGGATCATTTTCTCTTGATAGGTTTTGCAAAATACTTAGATCTACACCAAACAAAGGAGAATTTCAAGAGCCTAGATCCCCCAACAAGGGGGCAATCATCATCATCTCCACCTTCCACATCCACTTCAAATACTACTTACATTCCATCCTCCTCTTCATCTCACATTTTGGTTGTTATACCTCAGCCACCACCTCCACCAATGGCTTGGTTAGAAAATAACCCCTCACATTCAATAATTATCATGATATGCCAAAGAACCCCAAGAATTTTTTCTCTAGGTTATTTATCATTTACCCTCATAGGACTACTAAGGGGCATGTCAAGATCTTTGAAAGAGACATCAAGAATAGGACCATTGATCATGAAGATGTAGTGTGTGAACTTCCCCCTACTCTTTGGGATATGAGGAATTTTATTGGTTCATTCAATTTTAAGTAGGTTCAATCAACACTTGGTAGCTTATGAAAACTCTGTTTTAGACAAATTAAAGATTCCCATAAGTCCATCTAAGTTTTTTTAGTAGTTTTTCTCAATCAAGAGGCAAGATAATGAGCCTATAAGCTTTTTAACAACATATTCCATAGTGCCTATACAAGGATATAGACACCTTATGATGTAAATGATGCATTAGCTAGGAAATTTTATTAATAATCCCTAGACAAAGTGTGTTGAAGAAGAAAACTGAGAAGGGGGGTGAATCAGTTGTAGCAAATTTATCCTTTAAAACATTCATCAGAACTTAGATCAATTATAAATCCTAAATTTTGCTAAAATGATTAAGTAGTAAGTGCAAGTGCAGAAACTAAAAACCATCACACAAACACAGTAACACTAGATTTATGTGGAAAATCCAATAAGGGAAAAAACACGGTGAGGATTAGCTCACAATATAATGAATATAAAAACTAATTACAAAGGCTCACTACCAAAATAGGACTAACTATCCACATCAAGACTCACTGTCCAACAAGGGTCAACCACCCAGAGGGCTCACTACCATAGAGATACAAACAAGATAGAAGAGATATGTTACAAAGAGAATACAATATCAATGCAATAGATATTTCCACCATAATTTACTCAACCTCTTGCAAACATGCATGAATGATAGAGTACACCTTCAACTCACTGTATCCAAAAACTCAACATTTAGAATTTACATTGATCTCCCACACTTGCATCACACACAAACACACACTGATTCACATCTATCTACTCTATTTGTTTGCACTTATATCTTGCTTAATTTTCATCACTAATTCATCATGTATTTATACCATCTTCAACTTTGAAACATATCCAAAGTCGGCCATCCATCAGTAAATTCAAATTAGGTTAGTGCCAAAACATCCTAGGGTGGAATTAGAATGAGGGAAACTCAAACACAGACTTGATGAGGACCCAAATAGGTCCCAACATGCTTCATAAACTTCACAAGTAGTGTTCAATACAAGGTCAGCCAAACCAGTGTAAAACACATAGAAAAATTAATCACACACAATCCTTAGCATGATACAATATTTATAGATACTAAAATTATTTTCAACATGATCATAACAACTTAACTCTAGAACTGCAAGCCATAAGACCCAACCAAAAAGAAATACGAACCAAAAAAATTTCTCCCAGACCTCAACTAGATACATAGAAAACCACAGTTCATAACTGGTGAAAATAAATTGCATTGTACAATGAATCAGAAGCAAAGAATCTAGATATATAGCAGCTTCCAACAACCATGAACAACATATTTGAACCACACAAATATAGGAGCAAATCCTGGAGCAAAACTTGGAGCAACCACTGAACACCTACAACCTTTCTTCATTACAATTTTTTCAATATCCTCCACATATACAAGCAATAACCTGCATCCATGACATTAATGATAACAACAACTAGTTGATAACCAATTGACTAGTTGACATCAGTGACAACACCTTCATTCTTGCAATAAAGTGTCTCTTTGGCCTACCAACTCTTTAGGAGTCACGTCAAGTCAAAATTAGTTTCAAGGGATAAGTCAGGCCTTAGCTATTCATACTCTAGTTATGAATCAAATTTTGTAGATGTAAATAGTGCCACTCTTGGACCTCCATTAGATCAGATTCGCCCTGCTAAAACATATTTGTAGAACTCATTAACATCATAGCTTGTATATTTGCATAATTTTGTTCTAGCTAAGGTTTCGGTGGACAAGGATGAGATTAAGGAGCTCACTAAACAAATGAGGAATCTTTCTACAAAGGTGATGTATCTCAAAACTCATAATTATCAAAATAATTTTTAAGCTAATTATAATCGTGATTAAGGTCAAATTTTAGGACAAAATCAAGGTTTTGATCATGGACGAAATCATAATTTTCTAAGGAAAAACAAGGCATGGGATACTCATCCCAGTAATGGTGGATTCCTATCTCATTTGGATATAATGAATACATCTGAAATGCTACTTGGGAGGGTGTATTTAGTTGAAGTAGCAATGTCTGGCTAGTGCAAGCTACATAACACCAATCAACACTCTAAGTTGAACTGCCCATAATTTCAAATTGCAACAAGTATATTTCAGTTAGAAGTGTAGAATGTGAAAAGCACATAAATCCACCTACCTCTAGATGTGAAATTGTTCCCTCTCCACCTTATGATTCTATCTTAGTAGTAAACCATTCTCCATTTCCTAAGGAAGAGGAGAATTAACCTAAAGTTAAAAATTCTTCAACACAATCATCTCAGTTAGATTTTGTATACAATGAGTCCCTTGCTAACTTGCTTGAGCCAAATTATGAGCACCCTGAAGGAGATGAGGTCCAAATGGTGAATTAAAGGATAGGACCATACGATTTGTGAAATAGGAAAACTAGAGGTCCTTTTACAACTTCCATTCCACCAAATAATTTTTAGGTCCTTCCTAATCCTAACACAAGTAATAATCCTCCACCATTGAAGAATCCCACACAATACTTCAGTAACAAACCTCATGCTAAATCATAATTTTCCCAAATGGGGTAATATGTGGTAGATGAACTCAAAAAGATGAAGGTAAGTCTTTCGTTCTTTGAGCTATTGAAGGTACTAGAGATAAGGAACTCATTTTTCAATTAAGTAAAAGAGCCTGCTCAGCTAAAAGCTTCATCTAGTACACCCATGGTTGATCCCATGATTGATAAAATTCAAGATATAGGGAAGGAAAAGGAAAAGGATTAGGTTTCTCAAGATGAAACTCCTATCAACATATTCAAGTACAAGCATGAGACCCCTTCATTTTTGTTGACATCATGTATCTTCGAGCAGAACTTACACAATTATTTGTTAGATTCAGGTGCCTCAATAAATGTCATGCCTCTGGTTGTATGCAAGGATTTCAGACTCACTCCTACTCCTTCTCATAGGAAGGTGACATTATTGGAAAAAATAGAGGTGAATGTTGTAGGAGAGCTAAATAGGATTCCCATGCAAGTGGCATCCGACCCTTGAGTTTAGCCATTTATCAAAAAATAAGTAGTAGATATACTTGATACATATCCCATGATATTGATTTTAGGGACTAGACTAAAACCTTGAATGGATACATACATATCGATCTTTCGCACATGTGCTTCCATGGAAGGGGATGCCAAATCAGATACATATAGAAAGAGAGCATCAAATGAAGCATATGATAATAGAATACAACAATAACAATGCAGTATTATTTTTAGAAGCAAACCTAGGAGCTTGTATTCCTGTAGTGTTGGGAGTTGAGGAGGTACTTATGCTACACACTACGCCTCAAGCTGCTAAAGATTTGAGTTAGATTCCCACTAGTACAGAAGCATGTATTGAAATCGATGATGAATCTCAGACGAACGGTGAACTAGGACTCTTTGAAGGATTCCAAGTGTTAGGTCTCAAAAATGCAGGCTGTAAATCCTAAGAGGATGCCAAGATCTATGATCATACTTACAACATTTTTGAACTAACGAATAGAGTTAACCTATAAGGTTGATGACTCTCTGCACTTCAGGCTCTACTAAACCTAGGTGGGTGGACCTAAATAATTGAAGCATATTTGAGGAAGATGTGTGACTTAATTAGTTTTTGACTATCTACCCACAATGGCACGAAGTGTGGAATAGATTAAGGATTGTTTACTACCCCTAATAATGTTGAAACTCAAATGTAAAGGTATAAATAAGGTTTTATGGGATTTCAAAATGAGATAGGTAAGACTAGTGCCTACTATTATTGGGCTAATGGAGTCAAGAAGTGAATGATGTATGACCTACTTACTAGATACAATTCAGATTGTTTGGCACTTGTGATTGTTTACACCTTGTGTAAAAGTATAGGAATGTAATTATTAGACTCTTCTTATTGATCCAAGTGGTCTATATCAGGTTATTGTGATTAATCAATAGGGAATTTTAATCCTTTAGAGGAACCAGTCATTAAATCGCACAAAAACAACAAATGTGCTCTAACAAATCAAAGTGGATTTCTAATTTGAATAACAAGATAAAACCAGGTTGGAGACAGTATGACAATTTTATTGATTAGATGTCTCTTCTTATCGATCCAAGTAGTACTTCCAAATTACTGTGATCTTATTAAAAGGATATTTAATTCTTTGAAAGAAACCAATCAATGAAACCACACCAAAACAACAAATATGTTTGGATAAATTGAGTTTTGACCCATCAATTTAAATAATATGGAAGCAGTAAATTGGAGATAGTCAAATAATCAGATAATAACAAAAAAAAATTGACACTAGTGTTGGGAAATTAATTATCTTCCTCCATCTTTTTATTTACTTCAAAATGATGAACATTATATATGATAGTCTTCTTTCTATGAAATGATATGCTTCTACTACTACTGTTGTAATGATAATCCTATTCTATATCTTTATCAGGCCTTGGTTTCCCATTTTATATGCAAGAAGAAAAAAGCTTCATGCCCTTTACAAAAATTCACATCGCTTGCTAACTAAAATGTTAAAAACATCATTAAACATAAAACATGAAATCTTTAGAAGTTCGCAGGTAGGTGTACCACGATCTATTAATATTCAGCATGCATCCATGATCATTGAAGATCTGTTCAAGGTCCATACTCTGTGATAGTGCACCAAATACTGCGAAGCTCCATTACCCTGTATTCCTCATTTGGTATGTACAATAAATAGATTGATCTTTGATAAGTGTTCAATATTCCCTAACTTTGCATAAGTTCCTGAATTATTGATAATGTCTTTCATTGCATACTCCAGACTAAATATTCATCCTAATTGTACATGTGTTTTTTCCAGCACCTCCTCCTCATCATTGACTTCATATAGGGCCATCGACAACTACTGAGAGATCTCATCTTTCAACACATCTTGATCCTTCAATTGTCCTTCGTCAAAGAAGTTTGGAAGGGCCATTCTTAATGGTCAATTTAAGTCACTCAATTCCTATGTAAGTACATTGTGGAAATGATCGTGCATTTTCACCAACTCTTGGTATTCTTGAAGCATGCATTCACCACCAGCCCCTTTGGCTTTTATTTGTGGCTCTACTTCCTTCATTTTTTTGCTTAATTTTCCATGCTCTTGGAAAGTTGTAAATGTCTTACTATGGATAATCCAGACCTTGTCGACATTCTCAAACATCTTGGAAAGTATTTTACAAATCAATTATGATACTACCTCAAATGTATTAGTTTTAAATTCTTTCTTCAGCTCCTATTTTTTCTAGATTATTTCATATTTGTGCTTCCAATATGTAGTCTCAGACATCGCTTCAAGCACTCTCCTTTCACACTCCACTAGTGGTGAGTAAATACCTAAAGAGGATGGTAATTTATCTCTGTAATTGATCACATATCGCTTCAATCTTTCATTTTCATTGATGAACCCCTTATCTTTGATTAATTTCTCAATATGAGCCTTGGTAAACTTAGCAACACTTACATTTAGTTCAACCCTTTCAATAGGGTCTATATCCACTACTCTTTGAACTAGAAGGTGGCCAAAGACCTAATCAATATTATCAATAAGAGAAGGCATCTTTCTTGGTGGGTAAAGGGCCCAAATTTGTAAGGTGCTATTGTCAGGATTATACCCTAATCCTATGTAGATCTTATCACTGGCATCATTTTTTAATCGAAAAGCTTTGTTTTCTCTCTTCATGAAACTATCAAAGACTATGGTTGAGCTAATGTCCCACCTTGGAAGAAGCATGATCCCAGATTCTTGTAGCAATGCTCATCCTTTTTCAAGTGCGATGTTGTCCATTTCCTTATCAACTTCATCTTGGAGTTATTTTAAGGTATCTGCTTCTTGCTCAAGGATGATGTCTTTTATCTTTTCTCTTATCATTCTTCCCTTGTACCCATAAATGAAAATCTTAAATTCATGAGTTTGAATAAATGCATCATCTGCAATGAACTCCTGGCTCGCATGATATATTACATCATCTGATAGTTTTTCAGAGGCCTCAAAGGTGATCACACTCCTTTCTAGTGGTATTTCATACTAGGTAATGGTAGGAGCAGTGATCTATGTGACCTCATTCATTTCTTCAACATCATCTTCGATTATGATAGGAGTATTAGCTAAGAAACTAACATCTAGAGTGGGTTGTGGTGATGAGTGACTCAAGGGTTCAATACTTTCAGCTTGTCTTCTTGAACAAGCACCTGTCCTTTTCTTAAAATCTACAAGTGGCACATCTTTGGTTAACTCTTCTTCATGCAAAAACAACTACTCAATTCTATCCATAGGATTCAATATTCCATGAAAGGAATCTATGTATGATGGGTTATGGCCCTTCCTCCATGCTTCTACCATGACTATCCTGTTGTATGTAGCCTTTCTCATCATTACTTGAGTTTCATCACAATTTCTAATAACATCATCTACAGAAAACACATGCTCATATCTCTTCAATTTTTGTGTCATCTTGGCATTATGAATAAAATTCTCAGGGTCAAACTTCTCCCTCTTACTTCCTAGTGCCATGCCATAATAATATATTTTACTGCCAATTGAATCGTACCCTTTATCAAAAATGATAGTAAAGTCACCAAAAAAATAAGTATAAGGCATGAGAGAATGTCTTCCATAGCTCTTGAGGTGCACATAGTTTGAATAGGCCAATTGCCTCACAATTTCCAAGTATGCAACCTTGTCAAGCACTATTTTAGGCAACAAGAATGGAGTTGCCTCAAATCCATATACTCTTATTACAGTGCAATATTCAAATACATACCAGTCCCCCCAGTTGTAATTTATCCTCCCTCCAGGGTTTTTCTCCTTTGGTCAGAGAAACCTATGTATCTCTGGAGACAAGTTGTAATCACAATTATGGCCAAGAAATCTATACAGGGGTTTCACAAAATACTCTTCAAAATATGAAAATAGTGAAACCTCCTACATCTGCTATCCCATATGGAGGTTCACATTTGAATTGGTCTTAGATTTTCATTGTTATCCAAACCTTTGATCCTTAATTCCTCTCCCCACATGCTCATTGCTTGTCCCTCATATAATATCATATGCATGAGTTTGGAGTATTGTTTGAAATTGATAGCATCACTATTGTTTTTTATAGTGGTAAGTGAGGTATTAATCGCCTTAGATAAGTACTCTACATAATCATACAACCTAGCACCTTGTATTTGGACATATATTGCTAAAACCATGGGAGCTAGGGCCATTGCAGTAGGGGCATCTACTCCTAAGACCTGGCCAGCTAAATAATAGGTATACTAATAGTACTCTTCAAATAAATCTATAAAAAATGGGGGTTTCTCATCACTAGAGAATATTTTAAGTCGGTTTCATGCATTCTTGGGTCTGTGCAAAGGTAATCTCCATCTCTTGTAGCTTGTGTCCATGGTTCAATACTCTTCCAAAAGATCCCTTATCCTCAATTTCTCTTTCTTGGATGTATCTAGTTGAAAGACCATAGCAATGTAATCTATCATTATGAGGATAAAATGTGAGCTTTCATGAGAATGAATTGAACTTGTTTTAGGGTTATAGTTTTTATCTAACACCTTAACTAGTTCCACATTGACAAATACATTGGGTATCACAAGCTTTGGCAAGTTCATGTTCCATGGTTTTGATATAGGTATGTGCATGTACTTCTTTCTATAATGGTATATAAACAAGTCATAGCCTCTTTGTGGCGTTGACACATCTCCAAGGTTTTTATGTTTATCTTCCAATTTCTCACATAAGGGGTTCAATTGGGTTGTCCTCTTGGACTTCAGCCCAGAACTAGGACATTGTTCGATTAGATCTTGATTCAGTTGCCTAGTCTCAATTTTTTTCCTTTTCACTTTCAATTTTTTTGGTGTTCTTTCCATGTTTAAAACCCTATCTACACTATACTTCAAACAAACTTTGATAAAATATCTTCAGTTGGGCCTTGAATACTTACTTGAATTAATACCATCATTTCTAAATTGCTCACTATCGCCCAACCCCGTGTTCTCGATTTTCAGCTACAATTTGTTTGAGATTTCAAGATCTTATGAGTCAGATATATCGAGATTTAGCACACTTCCACCAGGTTTGGTTCATAAATGACACTCACACCACCTTTCTAATCAATAGTAGCATTAATGTCAGTTATCTCTCTGAAAGCCTTACTAGTCATGTCAACCAGGTGAGAAATCATTTCGCCATGTCAAAGAGACTTTGATCATACTGTCACTGATATCTTGTTCTTACTCCAATATGGTTTTTTTCCTTTTGATTCCTTGTCGAAGAGACATTTGAGTGTTTTTCTTCAATACCGTAAATTATTTTTGATAACTTTACTTTGGGCTTCCACTACTTTTCTTTTTTCCATTTTCATTATCGGGATGTCGGTGAGACATGTGACCATCTCCCTTCGATAAGACTGTCTCATAGACATACCAATATTCTTTCGTTTATCGGTGCCTTGTAGAGACCCTTTTATGTCTTTTCGATGTGAGTTTTTCTCTCTGATATCTCTTGTCTTTTTATTTTTGGGTCTCAAAGAGACTTGTCATTATCTTTCTTTGATGTCCCATAGTCTCTTTGAAAGTATTTCCTTACTGTTTTGTTCTTGTTTTCGAGGGATTGAAGAGACTTTTGTCAATTTATTCTTGATGCCATTTTATCTCTTTGACATTTTGTTTTTTGTTTATTTCATGGTGTCAAAGATACTTCCTCATTTCTCAACCTGATACATTGATGTCTCTTTGAAATTGCTACTATACTCGCCTAGTTTTAGATTCACCAGTTGTCCTTTATTTATTATATAATAATCTCTCGATGTCCGAGAGATGTTTTTTTATTTCTTGAATGCCAAAATGATTTAGTACTCTTAGAATATCAATGTTTTTGCACTGTATTTTGTCAAAGAGACAAGATGACTTCTCACTTCGATATACCTAGGTATCTTTGATAGATTGTTTTTTGGGTTGTCCAAGAGACATCTAAGTATGTTACTTCGAGGACGGGTGGTCTCACCGATATTTTATGTTGGCTTCATTGTTGATTTTTCGGGGAGACTATAGTGAAATTATCCTTGAAATGGCATTGTCTTGGTGAAATAGGTTCCCAGTGGTGGACTTAAGGCAACGACTATGGAAAGGATAATTTTTTTGAGTGATAATGATTTTTACTCGAATGGGTTGGGGGAGACTATAGTTATAATATTTTAGGCTTATTTACATAGAAATGATAATTTTTAGTATGGATGCATGTAATGTATAATAGAGTGGTCATACTGAGGTGGCTAAAATTGATGAAATTTTGGGGGTGAATTTTGGTTCCAACATCAAGAATTTATGGAAAGATGTGTTCATGATCAGCTAAGTTTAGGGAATAAGGTAGAATTTAAGGACCTTTTGCTGCCCTTTTCGTGCAAGATTCATGATTCGTCCCACTCAAAATTTGAGTGTTGTCTATGTCAAATTGCAGTAGAAGAGATCAAGAAACAAGTAAACCCATCCAACCTTGCTTTAGATAGAGCTAACCAAAAAAATTCAAAGGAGCAACCACCTACGCAATAGAACCAACCTGAAAAGGTTCCATAGTGAAAAGATAAGGTGTCCTCAGATAGTAAGGATAAAATAAGTTTTGGACACTGAGATTTTATGGATCTAAATCCAAGCAAGGGGGTGGAGTGGGATTCGAGTTGATTGGTATAAATGGTAAGAATTTCTTTGCATCCCACCGATTGCAGTTTCACTACACTAAGAATATTGTTGAATATGAGGCGTTGGTACATGGGCTTCTCATGGAAGTATGCAAAAAGGAAAAGGTAGTATAGGTCTTTGTTGATTCAAAGCTGGTAGTAAAATAAGTGAGAAAATAGTATTCTTGTCATGATAGGAGATTGACTAACTATCAGTATCATGTGTGGGACTTGATAGAATGCTTTGATGCTTACATGTAGTTGATTCCATGAAGAATCATACAGATGATGCTTTAGCTTAGGTGGCCAACACATTACAGCCGCTATCACTTTCAAGATTAAATAATTTCATGGTGGAACTGACTCCCACACCCTCCATGCCTAATAACATGACAAATTTTCAAGTCCTTAAAGATGATAAACACGTCCTAGATTTCATCACTAGCTCAAATGTGTTCACAACACAGATTATAGAGGAATTAGAACCAAAAGAAGCAAAATTGGACCTAGAAGTGGTGATCAATCTAAAGAAAAACATGATTCCAAGAGGCATGTTGTAGTTGAAAAGAATATTTGATATGGACCAGCTGTGACAAACATACCAGTGCTAAATAGGGATCAATAGCAAGTAAATATGACACCTACAATATGGGTATGATGAAGGACCCAAGGAATGTCTTCATTGGTAAAGTTTGTATTGAAACAAGAAAGGGGAGGATAATAAAAGCTCTACACATATATCAAGATGTGATGGCATGATGTTACAAAGATTTGAAGATGTATGCCACCTCCATAATCACACACAATATTCCTCTAAAATTATATGTGAAGTTTTTTTTGACAAAGACAATGACTAGTCAATGCACTATTAGAGACAATCGTTCATAAAGAGGTGCAAAAGTTGTCTTCCAGAATTATATCTCCCATCAAGCATTCGACGTGGGTGGCTAATTTGGTACCAGTCTGAAAGAAAAATGGGGAGATTTGGTTGCACATGGATTTCAAAAATATTAATAGAGCATTAGAAAAGGATAACTATTCGCTGCCCTCAATGGATGAGGTGTTGGGAATTGTCAACAACTCTCAAATGATGTCCTTTTGGGATGGCTATTTAGGGTATAACCAATTCATGGTCGTGCATGGGGATAGGATAAAAATTGAATTTACCACCAAGTGGGGTACATTTTCTTATAAGTGTATGCCTTTTGTACTAATTAATGTTGAGGAAAAATGTTAGTGTGTGTTGGATATTGCCTTCAAAGAGCTAGTTGGAAAATGTATTATCATATATATGGATAACTTGACCATGTTTTCGAAGAGAAGAGAAGACCATATCTCATACTTGTGCAAAATATTCCAATAATGCAAAAGTTTGGTATCTCGCTTAACCGCAAAAAATGCATCTTTGGGGTCACAAAGGGTAAATTTTTGGGTCATGTAATCTTAGAAAATAGAATATCTATTGACCCTAACCAAGTGCAGGAAATTTTAAAAATCCAGCCATCTACTAGCAAGAAGGAACTTAAGTCCTACTTTGACAAGATCAATTTCGTGCACATGTTCAAAACTAGCTTTGTTGAAATTGTTAAGCCACTCAATGTCGTGCTAAAGCAATACACTAAGATCAATTGGATTCCTGAAGAAAAATGGGATTTAAATAAATAAAGAAAGCAATCATAGATGCCCCAATTTTGGTGAACCCGGACTATATGTAGCCATTATACATTTATTTGTTCACATTAGATCACTCATGTGTTGGGATGTTGACTCAGAAGAAAGGGAAAGGGGAGGAGCATCCAATAGCTTTTATGAGTGCACCTCTCAAGGATGTTGAATTGTGGTACCCAAGTGTTGAAAAGCAAGCTTATGCACTTTTGTGAGCTATTAAAAAATTTAGAGACTATATTCTGAGGAGTAGGGTGTTCACAATAGTACCTAATCCATCTATCAAAGTACTATTAATACAAAGCAGGCTAGGAGTATGCAGGGTGAGGTGGGTGACAATGTTGTAATAATTTGACTTGGAGATTCAACCAATGAAATTGGTTCAAGGACAAGCTTTTACACACACCATTGTAGAAATGAGTCTTGGATTGATAGCACAAAACTATAACCTTTAAGATATGTCTCCTAACAATTGGTATGATGACATCACCTATTATATTCTTAATCAAAGTTGTCTTCCACATCTAAATGCAATCCAAAGGCATGGTCTATGTTTGAAAAGTAATAGTTATATGTTGAAGGAAGTAGTGTTGTATAAGAAGAACTATGAGGGTATTTATCTGAGATATTTAGGGAAGTAGGAGGCACCCATGGTGTTGAATGATTTTCATGATAGATTTGGAACTGGTCATGGTCCGGGGCCTTCAACTATAAATAAAATCTTGAGGGTTGGGTATTATTGGCTCACATTTTTCAAGGATGCACATGCAGATGTTTGCAATTGTCACATATGCCAAATTGTTGCAACTAAAGAAAAGCATGTTTTTGTCCCATTATATCCAGTTTTTGAGGTATGTCCTTTCATGCAATGGGGGCTTGAATTCATTGGTACGATAAATCTACCTTCTTCTACAAGCCATAGGTATATTATAAAAGTGATTGACTATTGTGCTAGGTGGATAGAAGTGATCACATGTAAGCAATGTACTATAGAGGTAGTAATTAATTTTTTGGAAGAAAATATTGTAACATGTTTTGGCTGCCCATTTTCTTTAGTTTCTGACAATGGTCCTGCATTTTCTTTATTAAAATTTTTAGGCTGGGCATTCAACTATGGTATCGGGCTAAAATTTTCTTCCAATTTCTACCCTCAATGGAATGGTCTAGTTGAGTCTACAAATAAAAACATTTTGACTATCATCCACAAGCTATTAGATCATATCTCAAAAGACTAGAACACCCACCTTAGGTTTGCTCTTTGGGCTGATAGAACCCCAAAAAAGGTTGTCCTTGGAACTTCTCCTTATCATTTGGTCTATAGTCAAGAGTCGGTGTTTCTCGTCCATTTGAATATTCTCACCCTACAATTTCTTAATGAGTATTATGACAAGGGGGAAAGGTTAGAATCTTGATTGGCTCAACTCCTACATTTGGAAGAAAAACATGATAAGGCCATTGAAAAAATTTCCAAACACCAAGGTGTCATTAAGCATTGGTTTGATCGAAAAGCTAGGGTCAAAGCCTTTAAGATTTTTAACTTGGTTCTTTATTGGGATAAGGCACATGAACAAAAAGGAAAACATGGAAAGTTCAACAAGCTCTGGCTTGGCCCCTTTTAGATTTTTGAGATACTTGGGGACAATGCATATCACTTAAAGACCTTCATAGGTGAGGATGGACTATTTCCCATCAATGGAAAATATTTGAAGCATTATTTATTGGCTTGAGTTGTTTCAAATCACCCCTTGTGTACATAGTTAGATTAGGTCACTTTTTCATTGCACCATCCTTGTTTTCCTTTTGTACGAGCATAATTTTGGAACGATTTGGATTTCTGATAGGAAGTGAGTATGGTAGCCTTTCTTTGATAAATCCTAATCCTTTTCTTAGAAGAGTACGGTTGACTACAATGATGGTAGATTCTTTTGGATCTATTCATTTTGGTGTCTGTTGGACCTTGAGTTCTTCATCATATGATTGAAACCTAACACATTTCATGAATACATCTAATACGTGGGGATCTCTTTGAGTCACAATGTGTTACTTAGCATAAGGTGAAAAATCCTTATTTCTTCTTTAGCACCACTAGTATCCTTAGCTCTGATGTAGGCTTCACTACCTACACATTGAATATGAAGAGAAATGAGAAAAGAAAAGTGAAAGGGAAAAACAAGAAAATCATGGAAAAAAAATTCAATGTTTCAGGGATTCAAATATCTCTATTGGGGATATGAATGCCCAACTGGCAATAGAGCTATGCTCAAGAGGATATCAATGATAACCTCATTGGGGCTATAGACACTTACCTGGTAGTGGGCCTCTATCCAGGTTTCTTTTGAAGTAGAATCACCTACATAGCCTTATACTTGATGGTTCATTGTTTCTCAATAGGGACACTTCTCAAGTAACAATAATGAACATCACTCATACACACATTGGTTTCTCTTATGATGAACTACTTTTGGTTTGGTTTGGCTCCTTAGTCGCAATATTCAAAAGCATCTATTTTATCTAGTTTGCAAAACCAAGAATTCTAGTTTTTAGATCTTCATTTATCTCTAAAATGCTCTAGAGGATTTCCCTAGCAGAGTCACCATTTTTTATTCCTTTCACACACACGCCTCGTCAAATGAAGACCCCCTCTTTTTTACTTTTCTTGCATCAATTTAGTTTTTCTTTTTGCCTTCACTTTTTGGCCCCTTTGTGGATTTCTTTCAAAATTTTGAAATCACCTTGAAAATGTTGAAAATTTGGCTATCTACCTTCACAAGTTTTGCAATGTGGAATTCCCTTTGTGTGATTCCATAGTGCAGGCTCTTGAGTGTAGGTTTCCATCTCACAGATTTTAGTGTTAAGTTTACCATTTACAAAAACTCTATTGTAGGTTTCCCGATGTGGAATTCCCTTTTCGAGATTCCACACTGATGGAATCATCTCCTCCAGCATCTGTATTTCATTTCCCTGCAAGTCCACTAGTCCATGTACCTCGCATCTCTAAATTTTTCTCAACCCACAAAACTTCAAGTCTGGAAACCACCCGACATCCAAGAATTTGTGTTTTCTGTATCTTTGTGAGTCTCAAGTTTCTACAATTGTATCTGACGTGTTTTATTAGGCACCAGGTCACCCAAAGTTCATTTATTGCACTCAACACTATAAATAAGAGGGTGAGGGGATCTCATTTTGACCTTTTTTCATTACGAATATTGAAGAAATCAGATCCTTTGTTGTCATCTTGCACACTACTATCACCCACCCCTTCATTGCTAACAAAGGTATGAATCTTCTCCTATTGTGTGCTCATCAATGATTCCATGCATGTTTTGGTTTAGGTTAAAGGTTTCTTTAAAATGTTGCATTGGTTTTATGCTTATCCTTTGCAAATCGTGTAACATCCTTAAAACCCTCACCTACGAGATTCTCACTAGCTTTAGGTTTTTTTATCAACCCTTATATGATGTGTAATGCAGTAACACCAACATGGAAATCTGCTTGTGGGGATTTTGCCCCTTGATGTCGCCACACATGCCACTTGCATTGTATTTCCCCCACATGGGTCAAGTCTCACAAAGAATTTATTGTGGGACTTAGACCTTAGATTTCCCATAGTTGGTTTCCTTTTCAACACTTAAACTTGCAAACACTTTTGGCCTCAATAAAATTAAGCCCTAAAACTTGCATTATGAAAGTTGTTTGTGAGAATTCTAGTGCAGAAGTCCATGCACTTCATGCCAACATTTTCCTTTGTTCCTCTCAACTTCCACAAACCTTTCCCCTGCATGACCAGGTCAAACAAACAAGAAAATCAGCTAAGTGTTGAACCTTTGCAAAAGTTTGTTGTGGACTTTCTAATGCAGATTTCCATGTGTGAATTTCCATCCCATTGGCACTGTGTCTTCCAAAATATGCAATGTTCATTCCCACAGGCTACTAGAACTTGCAATGCTCAGTCCTACTTTCCTCTAGCTTCTGCACCTCTAATTCCCGTGAAACGGAAAATACCCACAAATGATTGGAATTTCTTTCCAATTGGTGATTTTAATGATTCTTCTCCTATATTTGATGATTTTGAGGATGATATTTTATTATTTAGGTATGATGATGCATGATTTATGTGGGGATTGATCTCATTATTTCCCCATGGTTAGTTTGCTTATTACATGCCATTTTATAGATTTTATGGAAAAAGTGGGAAAAGCAAAAAAGGTGGAGAAGACATCCAAGATGAAGTACAAATTTCATGGTGTCGAGGTGACTTCCAAGATCTCATCCACTTGGGATAATATTTTTGACACCAACTTGAGCCATATTGATATAGATGAATTGAGGGAGTGGACTCCCAATTCTCCAAAGATTGAATTGTCTAAGAAGATCAAGTGAAGTGATATTGCACAAGAAGTAGTATTTCCACCCTCACTAATTATCCTTGAGTTGATCCATGGTTGTAGAGAATTATATCACAAATATTCCTAGAGGATCATCACAATAGAAGGGAATGTGGTGGTAGATTTTTTGGCTCCCTCTATTGCTAGGGTGTTCGAAATACCCTCATTTTCACAAATGGAGGTAATAATCAAGGCTTATGCAACTAAGGTCTTTGAGGAGGGAACTAGAAATTTCCTACAGGTCATCAACAAGAAATGGATGCATAATCTGTAGGAAAGTGTGGTTAAATTTCCAAAGAAATTGTATAGGAGTGAATTTAAGGAGGAAGTCGATGATCTAGTTACTCTACTAAGTAGGGTTGTGAGGTTGCTCATTGCCTCCACATTTGAGGAATGGATGTTCTAATTCATCGAGGAGAAAATAGGAGGAGAAACAAATTTTGACTAGGCTAAAATGATTAGTGACAATGTGCACAAACAATTCTCTACAATGAAGAAGACTTCTGAATTTTATATGAACTCATATGTCATCAATCTCTTGGTGGCTAACTTTTCATACAGGGGTCTCACTTGCAGAGGTAATCTAGGGATAGGCCTTGATGATTACATAGTTTATGAGTGTTACCCACAACTTCAATAGAAAAATTTCAAGCACAATTACAAAAGAGTGAATGATGCTTTCACAATGCATATCATCAAATCATTGCAGGGAGACTTTGGTACAAGGTTGTCTTACTCGACAAAGGGTATGACAAAGAGGTTTGGGTATTGGTTTATCTAGTTCCCAAAGTTCACCTATTTTTAGATTGAAGGATTCTTTGGTGTGCCATACAGGTTACCAAGGTATCTAATGGATAAGATTGTGTTGTTGGAATTGACTAGATAGTTGGGTGCTTCATATCAATTGCTCCATTCTAAGCATAGAGTTGGGGTTTTGTACCCCATGACTTTAGAAAGGGGATTGTATGCTTGTACTTTGGCCTTGTCTACAAAACATTATGATAAAGAAATTTAGGAGTTTTTCCTTCTATTTCACACCACAGGAGGGAATGTATATCCTGTAGGGAAAATGCAAAAGTAGGTTGGAAAGAAACATGTGCACCAACTGCATATTGAAGACTTCTAGGCGAATCATGAGAATGATCAAAAAGTGAGGAAAATAATGTACATGAGAGTGTATCTTGAATTCATTCAGACTCTCAATATGTACATGATACCTAATCAATTAAAAGAGGATGAGAATGTCCTTGATGAGGAGGCAATGCTTAACTTTCCTCTTCCATTGTTGGATTGATGAGAAGTTGAATTGAGACATAGTGGGTTGTTGCATAAAGAAAAAGCTCAGGACAATGAAGACAAGGAGAAAACTAATGAGTAAGAACACAAAGGAGAATCATCAAAAACAAGCTCTTCTTGAAAGGGATCCTTGTCTCCCTCAAACACAAGGGCTTAAAAAATAAAAGAGGTATAGCAGAGATGTCCAAAAAAAAATCTTAGGATATATAAGAGAAAAAGCATAGAGGGCGGAAAACTCATGTCAAAGAAGGAAAAGAAAATAGGCATAGCAGTCATGGAAAATATCCAGGAGGAATCATCACCATCGGAGGATTTTGAGGTTCCCTCTTCTCCCCCTTCTTCTTTTGCATTGATTTTTCCATTTTTTCTTTGCCTCCACCATCCTTTCCTCTCTTCCCACTCTTGAAATTTGTGTCCATCTCCCATCCTCTACTCTTGCTACTTCTACCATCATAATTGAATCATACCCTTCTTCCACACATTCCATGCCCCAATTCACCATCTCTACTCTACCACCTACCATCCCTTCCATTTTTCCTACTATTTCTTCCTCTGCCTTACTTGAATCCTATGCAACCTACTTGAAGAACTTACCAAAACAAGTATCTGAGATATTGTTGTACCTAGAAAACAAACCTTTGTTGGATCAGTTTGTTTCCACCTTTCCCACCACTCCTTCCCAGCCAATGCTTGAGCCTCAAAAGTTGGAGGGAATAGAAAAGGTTTGGGAGGAAATGCAATAATAGGAGAAGTGAAAACTTAAAAATATGGCCACATTAGAAGAAGTGTCTACTACACCTAAGCACAATGAGTATGCTACTGATTTAAGCGGGGGAATTAAGATTGTAGAACCTGAAGAGGACAATCTAGATGAAGAGAAAGATGAAGAAATCTTGCAAGAGGAGAAAATGGATGAGGGTCCTAAGAAGGAGTTGCACAGAGAAGAGAAGCAACTTGAAATAGAAAAAACTAAAGAAAACACTAAGGAGAAAGATGATGAGACAACCAAAGAAAGATAAAAAACTTAAGATAAGAAGGAGGATAAAAAGGATGATAAGGTAATTGAGGAAGAAGAACACAAAGAAAAAGAGAAGGAGATACATATAGAGAAGCAACAGGTTACCGCCCCTTCTTCCTCATCGTAGAAAGTTTCCCCTTCATGGTTAAAGCAGCAATTGAAGGATAAAGCTCCTATTGTTCGAGATCCTTGGGCAAGCTTTGAGGCAATTTTAGCTTGTGTTGGACAACATCAAAAGGACAAGAAGAAATCCAAAATTTGTTCCCACATCACTATGGATGCCTTTGGGTCATGCATTGTGCACATTGCTACTCTGGATGTGGAGAAATATGTAGCCTCAAATTTTCCTTTAGATTATATGATAACTTCTATTGACATCAAGCCAAAAAATAGGACCTAAGAGATTGATGAGTTCTAGGGGTTGGTAGCCAATAATTTGAAGAGGCTAGACAAGGATCAGACTACTAAAAAGGAACTTAAGGAATAGGTCACAAAATGAATGATGTTCAGTTAGAAAATAGTGACTCCAAGACAAGGCATTCCCACAGAGGTCACTACTCCCACACTTTTTTCAAAAGAAAATGCCAGCAGAATAGAGCAGATGAGGACATGGACACAAGTCGTTGCTGATTGGTTTGAAGACATTTCTGCTAGAGGTGAAGAGGCCATAGGTGTAGCAGTGGAAATGCACAATAATTACTTGATTTTGAAAGAGGAGATTGGTAAAGAAATTGAAGACTCTATCGTCTTTTTGAAGTATCCTGAGATGGCATTGTTGGCAGCTGGTCAACTCTCCCCTCAGGATTCGTGGCATGCACTAACTACCTCCCGTGGATCCATTAACTCTGGAGGTTGTATTGGGAATTAACAGGTTGATCTTTTGGTGCAACGACAATCGTGGGGCCAACAATTGGTATCAAAGCCAAAGGTGTCAAGTTTGAAACCCCTCGGGTAACACTGAGGGGGAGATTGTTGGAAGTTGGTTAGCGCTCCCCTTGGGATTTGTGGCATGGACTAACTACCTCTCATGGATCTGTTAACTCTGGTGGTTGTATCATGCATTAACAGTTTGATCTTTTGGTACAATGACAAATCATGGGGCCAATAGGCATGTCCAAAACTATAGATTATCAAGACATTGTTTGCAAAGATATTGGAGAGGGAAGATATTTTGGCAAAGGATAAGGTCAAAGAACCTATTTTTTAGTTGCATTCATTAGATTTCCATAAGGAGTAGTCAAGAAAGTTTTACTAGAGCTCAAGGAACTTTCTAATAGGATTAGTGAGGTATTATCAAATTGCATTCAATTCCTCACAGGCATGACTAGTGTGGCAGTTACAGTAGTGAAATTAGATGATGCAGTATTTAAACAAATTTGGCATAAGAAGATCAAGAAGGAGCCATCAGATGATCTAAATAATGAGTTTTGAACACTTCCGCTAGATCATTTACTAGATCAGAGGAAATAATTAAATAGAGGGCTTGCATCAACCTACACAAGCATTTGATGGAGGATTATGAAAAAATGGGTTATAAAATTCATGTTGCACAACTTCCTCCATATGAGCAATTGACTCCAATGTTGACTAATTTTGTTAAATATGTTGTAAAGGAGAAAGATGCTAGAAATTCTATAATAGATGTTGATTTTTTGTAATTTCCAGCTAGTTGTAAAGTTAGTTAACTCAAAGTGCATGCACCCAACTTTCATGGGATTTTGTAGGATATTTTTAATATAGAATATATTAGGATATTTTACATTCTCCTAGGTTCACATGTGACCCTATTTCAAAATTGGGATAATTTTAAGTGTATTTAATGCACCCCAAATATTAAATGCAAGCTAAATCTTGGCTCTTGGTGTTGAGATGATCTCCACCATTGATTTTATAAAACTCTTCTATAAAAGGTAGCCTCATCTCATTTGTAAGGGGTTGAAAGTAATTGTTGTAACAACATTTTGAAGCAATACAAGCAAAGGCATTGAAGTGTTGGTGATATTTTCTTGTTATTTTTGAGTGCATGCATAGTTCCCTCTTCTAGTTTATTTTCAATATTGTTAGTTTTAGTTCAATTTTTATGATTGCGAAGTGTTAAAGGTATCAAGTAAATTTCTTTCTCATACCATTTATAGTTTTTTATTGTAAATTGCAATTCATGGTTAGTCTGAGCTATTTTTATAGCATTAAGTTCAATTGTGGATATTTATGCATATTATTCCAAGCTTTAAGGTATGTGTATGAATGTTTACAATATGAAAATCTAAAGATTACCTTTGAAGATTGCACTATTTCTATAGTATTGTGGGATTGACCATGATTAAGAAAAAAATATTTTATAGGGAGTTTATTTATCCACAACACCTACCATTGTTACAGTTGTCCTTAGGTTTTTAGAAGAAGGATCCCTCTAAACCCTTAATCTTTTACAATTTCTTTATAAATTTGGGTTAGCTTTAGGAAATAAATCATCATTGAATTGTCATATTTGGTGAGTTACAGTCATTTTCAGATTGTAGGTCTAAAAACACATCTAGGTTTTTAACCAATCTTCAGACTTTACAAACCATCAGTCTTATATTTTCCAACCTTTATTGAACCATAAATTCCCCTTGTAATACCAGCAAATCACATTTACCACTGAGTTGTCTTTGCAAGTGAAGACCTGATATTCGAAGCCTTGGGGTGATTTTCTAAAGATTTTCTTTAGAGAGTTTCCTTTCAAGAGAGATAGAACACTTGTGTTTTATCTATGTTGTGTAGTGCAAAAACACTCATTAGCACATGAGACACTTGTTTATGGTCTATGAATGTACAAAAAATGATCTGGTGGCTTGTTCTAGAGGTGACAAGACTTTTATGACTTCATCTTTCTTGGAATGGTTTAAATTCACATGCAATTGCAATTGTTGGCACATGGCAAGCCTTTTTTAGCAACACTGACAATATGAGATATTATCAGCTCTTGATTCAAAAAGGATTTGTAATAATTAATTTTACTTATGAATGGGGCTATATTATCATTACTATTCTGGCATGGTTTTTATCCTCTATTCTCTCCTAGTTACACTTACTACTTAGATTGTTGGCACCTATGTAAGTTATTATGAAAACCTACTAACAACTTGTAAATTATATTGCCTTGCCTTCTATGTGAGTGTTTGAGAAAACATGTTATCAGCTTGTAGACTTTGTTGCTCAAGTAGAGAAGAATGGGTGGTGATAGAGTTCACATTGAACGTATTTCCTACGATCAATTCTCCTCTGATGCCATGGTTTGGAATATTTTTTGCAAAGGAGGTGTTTCTCCTTTCCTATAATTCCTTAAGAGACACGACAAGAGTTTTTCCATCCATCTCACCTATTCGCGGGACTCTAAAAAAGTTAAAATTGGAAAAATTGTGTTTGATGTGGATGGAGATGTGATTGCACAAGTGACAAGGATGAGAACCAAAGGGAAAATTCTGAAGAAGCACCAGAAAACCATGGATAATAATAGTTTATCTATCTTCTTCAAGCATTGTGAAAAGCCTATCAAACTTCAAGTTGGGTTTGACAAAGAAAAACTTCATTTGCCCTAGGATAAGGTATGATTTATGCTTATGAAGTTTTTCACTCTTGAAGGTAGATTCAAGTGTTGCTACTTTTATCATTCCCCGCTCCTAAACCATTTTCAACATAATGTGCTATTGTGCTTCCTTTTTTACCTATTAACATCCTTGGAAATTTCAATTAAGGATGTCCTAGACTTGGACTAGCAATGCCTTGAAAAATCTCCTATTCTCATTCATCAAGGTCTTATCAATGTGCACTTCTACCAATTTCATCTTTCCTTATGCCCTCCAAAGAAAATTAAAGATATCTTAATTGAGGAAACCCTTGTTTCCCCTCATATTGTGACCAATTTGGCCTCTCAAGGGAAAATGAAAATTAAAAAGGAGAAGCACTTTGTTGCTGAGCATACTCCCTTGCTACCAAAGATTTTGGGTGAACCCTCTAATTCTACAACTCATCCCTCCACCCCCTCCAACATTTTGGAGGAAAATCCTTCAACTATGACCCCTATCTTTGATAAATCTCAAGCTACTCAAGGTCTTTGTGACCTTAAAAATTTCCCTCATTTTATTTTAAGCAAACATGACTAGATGGGGTCTCAAAAACCCCCCACCAAAAACACAAAACTAAAATGTTCTTGGTTTATGATGACTTTGCAATCAATATTGTGGCATGCAAGGTTGAGGAGGGGGATTAGATTTCATCTAAGAATATCTAACCATATGGAAATCCATCTCAAGACTACTGGGAAGCAAGCGACTGATGATGATTTTAAGCAGGTGAATCTCTCTACTAATGAAGAGGAAAATGGATCTAATTCTAAAGATATGTAGAAAACTAATCAGATCCATCCCAGTTGCATTATTAATATTGACAATGCTAGTATGGACCCTGTGAAGGTGATTCACAGCTGCCCTCAATGTGTTGCTATGGCGGGGGAGCTTGTTGAACTCAAAAAGAAGGTGTTAGGCATTGAGAAGAATATGGTTAGCCTTTCTAAACTCAGCTTTAATGTTATGCACAAATCAACAACTACTCTTTTCTTGTTACATGATAAAGAATTGGTGGACTGATGACAGGGATAATAGCCACAAGGAACTATTCAAGTTCCTCATGGAGGATTGGGGCCAACTCTTTAGTTAGGTTGTTTCTTTTCTATTTGTTGCTTTTGTTTGTTTTTGATGAACTTTTAAAGCATTGTTTTATGTTGTTATGGTCTTTAGACTTGGTTTTTTTCCTCTAATCTTTTTTTAATGTGCTAGCACCCTTGGTTTTACTACTTTATATATCAAACATAATAGGTGAGTCACTTATATTATCGTGATAAATATCCAGATCCATTAAATTGAAACCACAAAATAATTCTTAAAGATAACAACATTATTTCCTGGAAGCATATAAAATTAATGACCAATCCAAAATATTATCAACCTATGCAATACATTAGGCACAAATCCTCATGAAGCAATGGATCCTCTTGCAAGATTAAACCACATGAATATGGCCTTATAAACACAAAAATATTTCAATAAAAATTTATAACAAATCTTTTATAGGATAACACATATATTTAAATTAGGGATCATAACACATGTATTTAAATTAGATGTTGCTTCAATCACTTGGATTGTTCAAGCTTTCATTCAAATAATCATTGTGAAAGTATATCATGCATATCATTAAAAAAAATCCTAATAAAATTTCACACCATTACCAACCAACAATCCAATATTGTAACACTCCACATTTTTTATCACTTAAACTATACAAAAATAAATTTTGTAACATACTAACACAATCATATTTTCTTAGCTATAAAATACCTCCACATTCTATCAATAGTTTAATAGATTGAAAGCTATGATAATAACAACATCTAATACTTATGATTTCATGATGACTTTTCACTCTACCTCAAAGTACTTCATCACTGCTTGTTATTACTCTACTACCCTAAGTCCCTTAGAAATGCGAAATCGTATGTGGGGAGATCTCATCGCCTTAGTTAGGCTAGATATGCAGATTTTTTTTATGATGGTTATGCCATTGATAAGATTTTAATTTACATTGGTGTTCCACAATTTGAAAAAAATTCTATCTTTTTACCCTTGTTACCATTCACTCCTCTCTATTCTTGAACATGGGTGGTGACTGTGTGAGAACTGAACTAGGTTCCTACAAGGAATTTTGTCGGGATGCGTTGGTTTGGCACATTTGTTTGGAAGGTGGTATAGCCCCCCTAATGGAGTGTTTACAAGGCCATGATGAGAAACTCTTGGCTTAGTTTGTTAATAGTTGGTGCAATGGGAGGGTTACTGTGGGAGGTATTTCCTTTGAGATTAATGAAGATTTTATCACCAAAGCCATAGGGCTTTCCTATTCTAGGAAGAAGCTTAAGAAACACACTAAGGTGCAAAACATGGATATTTTGCAGACATTCTTTAGGGAGAATGAATGACCCACTAAAATCCATGCAATTTTTGACTAGAGAAAACTTCATGCACCATGGGATCAGGTGTTCCTTGCTATAATGAAATATATCACCTTAGAAGGTCATTTTAAAGTTATTTATTTCTATCATTTTCCACTATTGAATCATCTCCTCCATAGGATGCTTATTAGTTTCTCATTTTTTTTCTTTTGTCCCTTGAAAACTCTATCAAGGAAACCATGGAACTCACTACTAAGAATCCTGTAAAACCCCCTCCTTTACCCCTCTACCAAGGGCTTATCCTTTGCCTCTACCACTTTCACCTTGCCCTTTTCCCTTTGAAACCCATTTCCACTATCAAAGTTGAGGAACCTAAAGCTTCTTATCCTTCCCCATCTAAAACCTTCCTAGCTATTTCTATGGGATCTAAGAGGAAGCTCCCTACCACTGCCACCAAACCACCTATTGATACTAAACCTAAGCCTCCTACTAAAAAGAAGGGTAGTTTTGGGTTGGATCAAACAAAGGTTGCCACTAGGCTCTGTGAATTAAAGAAAACCCCTACTGAGAAAGGGGGGAAAATGCTTGCTAAAACCAAAGTTGATCAAAAGAAAGGGAAAAGGGGCATAACATTCTATGTTGAGGAACCTCCCATGGAAAATGATGAGGATGATGTTGAGTCCAAAAATTCTGAGGAAATTGTGGTGGTCGTGAACCTTGACACTGGGGTGGAACATGCTACTATTCAGAGGTCCAATAGGCTGGGAAAACATAAGACAAAGGTCCTCATGGATGATATCTCTAGCAGCTCAAAATATGGAAAATGATGGGAGGACAACAAGCATGACATGATCAAGGAGACATAGGAGTAGACAGAAGGACCCAATCACTTCCTGGAGTTGAACCAGATGATTTTGGAGGAGTCCACACTAGACTCCTCAAATCATCTCACTTGAGAAGAAGAGACTAATAGGTCAGATGTTGTGAAGGATGAAGACTCTAGTGGCATGTGTTCTCATGTTTGCACTCTAGAAAGAATGCTTAACAGAATGACCCAGTTCACCATCAAGGTCATTCATCACTCAACTATCACTATATCAATGGTGCTGAAGGATGAGGTTAACAAGAATTCTATTGATTCTAACCCCAACAATAGTTTGGCTGGTGAAGATGTGATGAAATTCCTCATGAAGGAATGGGAGGGTATTTCTAGATGATGGGGGGTTTTTGTTTTTTTTTTCGCGGGTTGTTATTTTGTTGTCGTTGTGTTGTCTCTGTGGCCAATCTATATGAAAATGTAACTGGATAATTTTTATTACTTTTTTTGGATGAACTTTGGTCATCTAGGCTCTTCATGTTAAGGGTACTGCACCTTGTAAATGTAACTTATTTCATCAAAAACAACATTTAATACTCAACCCATTACCAAAAAAATCTCAATAATTTTGTATTCAAAACAAAAAAAATCACTAACATAAAAAACCATGATATTTCTAGTATTCAAAGCCCAAACAAGCATACAAATTTTATTTATTACTAAGGCCTCACAACTATACCATAGTGATAGTTTTATTCTAATGAAATCCACACCCAAAATTAATACCAAGGAAACCATGACAAAAAAATGCATAATATTCAAGTTAAACAATTACATTTCCATAAAAATAATAATCAACCACATTTAATATTTAGTCCATTACCAAAAATCTCTCAATAATTAGGTATTCAAAACAAAAAAACCCATTAATATACAAACCCATGATATTTTAACTATTTAAATCGCAAACAAGCATATAAATTTTCTTTGTAACTAAGGCCTCACAACTGAACCATAGTGATAGTTTGGTTCTCATGAAATCCACAACCAAACTTAATGCTAAGGAAACCATGATAAAAAAAATGCATAATATTCAAGTTAAACAATTGTTTTTCCATTGGAATAATAGGATTACCATAATAACTTGTGTAGACACCTAATTTTTCTTGTACCCAATGACACTTGACTTTACTCTACTCTATCCATTAATTAAATTAATAGTATTTATTTATTTAATTATTTAATCTATAATTTATAACTCACCCTTAATTAAATAAATTTACATTTATTTAGTTAAGTTTAACCTTATCCTCCAAAGCCTCCAACTAAATCAATTAATTAATACCTACTTGATTAATTGATTTGGGCTAATTAACCTTCATTACTATTTTCCTTATGCAAAGTATAAAAGAAGATCCCAATAGATTAACTAGGATTAACTATTTTCTTTAGCTACACATTCAAACAAAGAACAACTAGGGTTTGAAGATTGGGTTGTTTCCACAAGGGAGAACCAATCTACTAGGGTTTGGTTATGTTGAGTTGCAAATAGGATACATTTGATGTGTGATTTAATTGACCTATTTGACATAAACCCTAGATCTAAAAGTGTAATTTATCGCACAGATGAAACTAAAAATTATCGAAACTGACACAAATATAGAAAGTGATGACAATGAGGAAATTATGCTAAAATTTTGAGTCTAAATTTTAGGGTCAAGTGTGAATTCACCCTAGACTAGAAATGTTACATTTTTGGAATCTTCAAAATTTTGATGATGTGCTATTGTCTGCTCTATATTTCCTATGACTTGGTGTTGATGAAACTTTTAGATCTGACTTGCACATGTGAAAAGAGGAGAAAAGGTGTGTTGCATAGGTGCTTGCTTAAGTCAAACCTCTTTTTGGTGTTTCCACCTCCATTAATAATAAATGATAATGATCAAGAGGTCTTACCCTAGGTTGAGCAAATTCCAAATGATAATAATTGATTGAAATAACATATAAAAATGGATAATGTTACCTTTGGTATGAAATATATGTCGAAGTGATGTCCACACCATAATTTTCCACCAAGTTTGTTTGATGGCTGCTTGAATTTATTGAAGACCTATAAGAGGTCAGTACTCACAAAACACCATAAATTTTTGTAGCTAGCATGTAGAAGATAACACATACATCTTTGTGATAATAGTTTGACTGGTCATAATATCTCTTTTGTTCATCATGATTCCTCCTAATATTCAAATGAGAAGAAAACTTGTTTATATATGCATCCCAACTAATAATTTTGATTATAGGTTCACCTGGGGTCACTTTACAACACACAAGGCTGACACCCAAAATATTGAAATTTGAAATAGGTCACCCTTAGATCAGGAGTGCCCACACCCCTGATTGGGTGGCTTTTCCTCAAATTTGTCAAGATGTTGGGGAATTTAATATATTTTCATAATCTAGCCCCAAAATGAATAAATTATTAATATATTTAGGTCCATTAGAAAAATAGGGTGTCCATGTAGTGTGAAATTATCAAGGTTGATAATTTACAATGATAAATTTAGCCCCCATTTTAGTGAGAGTATGATCTTATGATCATGATCATAGTAAAGGAATAATATTATTTATTCCTAATGTTGAAGATTCATTATGACACCTAGTTGATGGGTGCACAAGCCCCCAACTTAGGATCCCATCAATACAAAATTTTAAGACAAACGTGAAGCAAATATATCACACACAAGACAAGGAAACATTCAATCATACATGGAGTAAACATAAAAGCATTCAAAAAACATAGATAAAGTAAACCAATGCATATAAGGAATACATGAGGAAAACACACAGAATGCATGGAGAAAACACATGGAACACACAAAGAAAACACATCAAATACACTAAGCAATAATGATATGCACATAAAGCAAACATAACACACACAAAGAACATAGAACAAAAAATGTTAGTATGCAAAAACTAAAGATCTGAGTCAACAAAGTAAAGAGACCTCATTATGTAAGGTTGTCTCAATCACCAAGCATCATCCATTAATTGAATAGCTGACATATAATGAGAAAATGATGAATACAAGCTCTTATAAGGATACATAGATCTACTGGCTAGCAATTTGTGTTATGACAAGTGTCTATGAAAAGATACTCAATTTCACAAGCCAACAAGCTCCACTATGCTAGGTATGTGGATTGTTTGGCAATCATGCTTTAGGGAGTGTATAAAAGTTTAACCTCATAGGAGATGAATTGAAAACCATGCTTCAGGGAGCACATAATTCTTAACATCATAGGGGAAAAATTAATAACAACACCTTAAGGGGTGCTATAAATAACACCACCATAAAGGGGGTAATGCTAATAAGTCAAATATCACAACATGTGAATGTGTAGATGTATAAAAAGGGTGATAATCCCCCCTTAAAATGTCAACATACTTGCTATGCGAGAGACTATCATAGAACACCTCAAGAAGGATGAAAAACTACAAGTCAAGTTATCCTTTCCCCCCACTTATGTATAGGCAAGGAAAACCATGCTATAAACTATCATGTTGCTAGCATAAATTAAATATTGTTTCACATAATATTATACCACCATGGATGTAAATGAGCAAACACATATAGCTACAAATGCTACATAGTGCAGAGCAACATCATAGAAGATATTTTATCATTTTGATTGAATAGGTGAATCAACACATGGAAGAGTGATAACACCACAATCAAAAATTTGTTGTATTTTATTTCTCAAGGCCTGGCACTCATTGGTGGAATGACCATGCACTCGATGGTATGCACAAAAAGAGTAATTTTTATGAAACTTCTTACATGTTGGAGGAAGATTAATCAAGAGGGATTTGAGAAGCCTCAACAAAATATGCTCTTTCTTAGATAGAGAATAAGGAGTAGGAGAGAATCCTTTGTCTTGAGAACAAAAGTTTTCTCTCTTTCCACCAAAGGTTATAAATATAGTAGATGATGGAGGATGACATGTAGATGAAGGAGAATATTGGAAACCTAAACCTCATTTACCAAGGTACAGTGTAGACTTAATATGGTCCTTAACTCCTTGTTTCATGTTTTCATTATATCCAATTTTAGAAATAATTTTAAATCCAATCCCATAACACTTTTTCATGTTTTCATTATATAATTTTAGAAATAATTTTAAATCATATCTACTACTTGGCTAATTTCCCCAAGGAATAGCTAGAATGGTTGATTAGGGTTTTGGTCCTCTTTGTGGGGGGTTGAGAGAGTTGATTAGGATTGGGATGAAATTTGTGTGATTGAATGTGAGGTAGGTTAACTATGAAACTACAATGAATTGGTGTAATTTCAGAAAAGTATAGAACTAATGCACATCAACTAATGACATAAAATTAGAGTAGAGATACAAAGGAACCTTGCATAGAAATTTGGGTTGAACTGGATTGGTCAGGGGAAAATTATCCCTAGACTAAGAAGTTTGAATTTCTAGAATCTCTAAATAGGTATCAATAGGTTACAGTTTGTATATGTTCTCCTATCAGGCTCAACTTTGGAACTTCATTTGTTGATGAATAATTTCACATGCCCTAATTTTGTGAACGAATGTGTTTGAATACTTGATCTGAGTATTTAATCTTCTCCAAATCCATTTCATATTTTCCACCTACAAACATGAAAGGAGAGAAAAGGTTGTATCGTATAGGGGCTTGCCTAATTCAAACCTCATTTTAGTGTTTCCACCTCCACAATGGTTATGATGATGTCAAATAAAGAGTACTTACCCTAGGTCAAGCATAGGTGAATGGTTAAAATAAATGATAAATCACAAGTTTTGTAACTTACCACTCAGATGTTCTTTCCTTGATGGATAATTGAATTCATGGTACTCATCTCATGCAAGGAGAAATTGATAATTGATCGAAGGTCCTATAAGTGTTAGTACTCACAAGAAATGAACATAAAACATGAAACAATCTTACATGATGTATTTCTAATGAAAATCTTGATTGATGAAAAGTGTTGCTAACTTTGGTCTTAACTACTCTTGATTTCTTTTTTTAGGATGTTCAATCAATCAAAATTCCATTAGGTTGCCTTATATTTTCAAATGGTTAAAAAGACTTATATTTATATGTATTTCTTCATTTTCCACAATATTTATTTTGGAAATCTGACAAATAAATTAAAATTTTCAAATATAAAAAAATGCCAACAATAAAATATAAAAAAGGGCCAAAATAGGTAATTGGTCAAGGGAAAATTCACCCTAGACGAGACCTATTTTGAAATTGAGTTGTCGATAAATAAATAATTTATTTTAATTCCCAATTTTGTTCTAATTTTTTGAAAGTGACAATAAAATGAGAAAATAATTAGCATAATTAGGTCCAAGCACATAAGGGGGAGCCCATCATAGTTTGAAATTGTTGTGGTCAACAATTTACAATGCTACACCCTAATACTTAATTCCATCATAATCACAATCCTTGTCCATTCAATCCTATCCATTGAATCCATCTGCAAGGATCACGATCTAAACTTGTCATCACTTGACAAGTGTCCTAACCTATCTACCCTACCCTTTTCTCACAATTTTTTTGTGAGAATATCTCTCATGCATGTGAATCCACCCTAAATCTTACACATGTCATAATTAGCCACCCTACCTCTCTCACTTGTCTCTTTCGTGAGCCTCCCTATGTGTTCTCACACATGTGTGAGCACACCTAGTCCTCTTCCCCATGCCACATGTCACTTCCCCAAGCCTCCTTGTAACACTTGTCACAAGACTGATTCCTTAATCCTCTCACTTAATCTCAACCCTCCATTTGATATTTTATCTTGACCCTTCATTTTCACCATCAAGAATCTATAAATGAAAGCCTATTCTCTCACTTTTGGAATCTTCTATCATCCTAACAACATGTTTTATCTTATATCTAATATAAATTCATCATAACATCATTCTACTACCATAAGCAACCACATTCCAACATTTATCAAACATCAAAAGGAGAAAATCAAGTGGAAGAGGGTGCATTCTACTTTGGCTCAATTAGAGAAGAAAGATGACAAAGGTACAAGATTTAGTTTATATTACTTTATCTTTTATGTTATTTACTCTTTACCATTTCTTTATCTGCAACCACACCCAACATTCCAATACTACAAAGTAACCATAACCAATAAAAAATATATGAAGCCATAAAAGTTAAACACCCAATTTTAAATATTTGATTTATATAAGAAAAAACTTACTAATTAGCATAAATTTAGCCAAAACCGTATTGTTCTTCCCACAATTGTTGTATAACTAAGTTGAACAATTAAAATTATAAATCCCAACTCATGTTTTTCTTTTTTAAAATATAAAATATTTTGGTAACAAGTTTTACCATTAATTAGTGAACAAAATTCTAGAATTACATTGAAGATGTATGAGAATGATACAAGTAATTTATTCTTGCATCCTAATATCCGTATTTTTCAACATTCTCCAAGATATATACTAAAACCAGCAATTTTTATTTGGGACTACTAGAGGTTCTTCCATGCAGAATGTAGAAAAATTGGCATTACCCTCTTTCTTAGCTCTCCACAACCAAATATGATACAATGACCAAAACTTCCTACTAACAACACCAACAAAACCAAAAAGACAATATTCAATTATGTGTCCCTTAAGGACCATTGATCTAAGACATTACCTCATGATAAAAGTGAACGCCCATGAGGGATCCTAGTCTCCAAGGTCTACATAACTCCTTGCCACCACCAAAATCCTTCCTAATATTTTTCACAATTTTTACAATTAAAGACATGTCTATCAAATATAGTCTTTGAAGTCTTAACAATATTTGACAACATGATTTATCTATATATCTATATGATTTTTTTTACATTATCATATATAAATATATAAATCATATTTATACAAGTATATGATAACATTTACTTTATCATATATATACATGTGATCATATTTATATTATCATGTATATTATCATACACATGTTTACTATGTTTACATTATATATATATATAATGTAAATAACATCTTTTACATTATCTTATATAAATAAAAGATAATGTTTACATTATCTTATATATATATAAAAACATTAGTTAGTTATGTAAATATGTATGTATGCATGAATATGATAATATACATGATAATATAAATATGGTCACAAGCATTTATATGATAAAGTAAATTATATTACACAAAAATTTACATTACATCAGAAAGACAAGATTTTAAATAAACCTAACACTCTTTAACATATTTGAATATTTATAGATATATGTATATATCCATATATATTTCTATATGCACACAAATGTAGAATGAGACAATACATTTCAAGTTCCAACAACAGTCAACATAATTTACAATTATTAACATAAACAATTTATGATAGAGGAAGCATTGACGACACAATTGATCACACAATACATATGAATACCACAAAAACAATGTCAATATGAGACTTCAACATAAATCTAACAACAAAAAGACAACCATTTTAGTCAAGTACCTAGATCTCACCAGGTGTCCTTCCTCCATATCATTTTTTTTATATTTAGTTTAATTCTCGCAACAAAAATTTAATTTGGAATTAGTTCCCAAACAAGTCTATTTCATATGATATCTATATGTACACAAGGTAACCAAATGAATAATCAGACCTATCCTTGTGCCCAAACAAGGGTTCCATATACATCACAACTGACAACAATGGTGTTGCAAGGTGTGCGCCCTTGGTCTCCTTGTGTTGTGTAGCGTAGCGCTTGGGTTCGTGACATGGCTTAACCACCTCTCATGGATTCATTAACTTTGGTGGTTGTATTAGACATTAATAGGTCAATATTTTGGTGCAACGACAACCGTCTATGCAACAAATGATCACATAATACTAGCATACAATATAATCCAAGTCCAAAACAATAACAATTTAGTTTGAACAAGATGCATAAAAAAAGTCACATAATCATAAGTCATCTCACAATAACCAATACGAAAGAGTCAACAAGATTAAATCTAAATTTTAATTTTAAAAATTCAAAATCTGAATTCACGCCCACAAAAATATTCTAGATCAAATCTACACCCATAAATCTAATCCAAAATAATAATAAAACATTTTTTGCCACTACAATCTTCTCCAAATTCAACTTGTATCTTTCCGAATAAAACAAAAATAGTCAGCAACATTCTATGCCATTATTTGGAAATGTTATTTGGTACGACAAAGTATATCACATGACATTGGTATATGTTGTTTAACGAACTCCATTAATCACGATGATGGAAAAGACCATTTTTCCTTTTCGACAACAGACAAAATATATTCATTCGCTCTATTATCAAATTACAAGTATGTTTTATTTAGTATGTCCAATCGTTGACTTTAAATAATATATGTTTTCCATACACTCGTATCAATTATCAAATCACCGAAAGTGATAACCATGTGATTTAATAATGTGTTGGTGGTGATAATTATTAGGTGGCCAAGAATATTGAGGGCCACTCAAGTAACCTATCATGGTCATAACACTAGTTCTATATTCATTTTAAGTTATAAAATATATGTAGTTTGTGGCTTCTCAGAGAAAAAATCATATTGGTTGTTCTGACTATGCTTATTATATGGACTAAAACGAATTTCAAACTGTAAAATCTCAGGATTTAGTGGATTTGTGAGTATTCTATTGCCCTCAGGTAACCTATCATGATGATAACATTAGTTCTATATTCATTTTAAGTTATAAAATATATGCAGTTTATAGTTTCTTAGAGAAAAATCCATACTGGTTGTTATGACTATGCTTATTATATAGACTAATACAAATTTTCATGTTATGACTCTGCTTATTGTATAGATTAATACAAATTTCAATGTGTAAAATCCCATAATTTAGTGGATTCTCATGGTTTTAATGTGTGAGTATATTTTTTAATAGATTTGTTTAAATATTGTATTAAGTTGATTATATAACTGAACAAGAAAGAATTGTTGCTTGTTAGGTTAATTAGGTAAATGAGTATAGGTACAAATTGATTTGAGGGAGGGAAGGAGGTGTTTTAGATAAAGTGGAATAGAATGGAATGATTAATATTAAACAATAAATATAATATAGTGTTTGTTGAAGGATAATATCAATTAGCTCTATGATCAAAGATGAATGTTGATTGATGTAGATAGTGAAATTGATGTGTCTCAACATTACAATTTTTTAGATAGTTGTGTATTAATATATGTAGTTTATAGATTCTTAGAGAAAAATCCATATTGGTTGTTATGATTATGCTTATTATATGGAATAATATAAATTTCAATGTGTAAAATCCCAGGATTTAGTGGATTCTCATGATTTAAAGTGAGTGAGTATACTATTTTAATAGATTTTTTTATATTCAATTAAGTTAATTATATAACTAAACAAGAGAGGATTGTTGCTTGTTAGGTTAATTAGGTAAATAATTATAGATATAAAATAATTTGAGGGAGGGAAGGAGGTGTTTTAGATGAAGTGGAATAGAATGGAATGATTAACATTATATAATAAATATAATATAGTGTTTCTTGAAGAATGGTATTAATTAGCTAGATATGGTCAAAGATGAGTGTTGATGATGTAGATAGTGAAATTGACATGTCTCAACATCTACATATTTTTTGAATAGTTGTATATGTAGATCAAACTTAGCATGTATTTTTTCTCTATGTAAGATCAAACTAAAGGGGACGAGTCTAAATCATGACTATAAACCTATTCTATAACTACAAACTTGACTTATGATATTTTGATTCATCCAAATGAATTATTAGACAAATAAATTACTATGTTATATTATATTCTCTATTGCACTATTAAGGCATTTCTATCAAGCTAGTGGTATTTTAAAATGCCTTACCAATTAGCAAGATTCAAACATACACGTGAATTCTAGAATGATCACTAGCTTGTTCATATTTGATGGGATGATTATGATTAGATTATTTTCTTGATTTCAATATTTGATTGCAAATGTAGATAATTATCCTCTTGTGATTTACAATAATGGAAATGATTTATTGAGTGTTAAATGACTAGAATGAATGTATTGTGTCTTTTTATACATAAATATAACACTAATGTGTGAGAACTTGTGCAAAGTTAGTTTGGAATGAAAGTGGAAGATGGGGCCAATGGGCTAAATGAATGATATTGATTTGCAATTAAAAGCATCAGGATCACAATTGTGAGAAAAAAATCACAACTAGACATGACAAAGCTTAGACAACCAAGTTGAACTAGTTATTGAGATGGATTGGATTAGATAAGCAATTGGATTAATGATCGAAATCAAATGGATAAACCAATTAGATAGGGATTTTTACACATAAGCATTGGGATAAGAAATAGGCATAGGGCTATGTACAAGCAAGAGTAGGTACGCAAGCATAGATATGCATAAAAATGTACCATTTGTAGCTATATAAATATATTAAGATATTGACCCAAATTAAGCATAAAACTAAATAGGAAATGCATTGAGGATGTGTTTTTCTTATTACATTTCCCCCAATTTGAGGTGCATGTGAATCTCTAAGTATGAATTATGTATCTCTAAGTATATTACCATTCCCAAACATGCATAAATTAAATACAATATATAGATGAACATATGGTCCATTAAAGGACGATGATTCACCTTAAAAATTATTCTCCATAAATTTCTACAAGACAAGGGTAAGATATTCTATGAGCATAATCTAACACAAGATAAATTGAATGTGAAAAATGATAACATTATTTATCATGTGTATCTCCCCCTTCAATTGATTGCCCCTATAGGGTGGTTTTCAATTAATAAATATATAAAAAATATAAGAATATAGAGTATGTTAATGATATAATACATCATGAGACAATCATAAAGATAAGTATGTGATCAATCAATAACAAATTATAAGCATTTAAGCATATATAATAATTTCCAAATTATGTAAAAATATAGTAATCATAAATAGACAAGTACATAATGATAAGCATAACAATGGATTGGATATAGAATAAAAGATAATAACACTACCCCCAACATGGGCATGATAATGGTGATATAACCTTTGATGATAAAAAAAATCCATAAAAAGAATACTCAATGACCCTATGTGGAATCCATGAGAAAAAGCACACACATGGTAGACTTAATAAGATATGTAGGATCAAGATAATAGTGATGAAACACATTATGCCAAAAAAACCCATGAAAATACAACAAATGACCCTTTATAGTATCCATGAGCATGAAAACACATATCATAGGATCAATGGAATGAAGTGTGACAAGATTAATAAGATGAATAAGATAGGTAGGACAAATGCAAAAACTACTTGATTAGAAATCACCATATAGACCAAGTATGGTCATAAAATAAGTGATATAGATCTGGATAATTGAGCATGAAAAGAGATGTCAATACATGATAAGGTAAGTAAAGAATTATGTATTCAATGTAGGATCAATAAAACTAAATGTGACAACATATATAATCATGAAAGTGTAGTATATAAGATCAATTGAATATGATCACTTGAGATATTTGATATAGTAGTGTTATCTCAATGGACGTTTAAGATCAAAAGATAAAGGGGGAGTAACATGATTTCTCCCCAATAAAATAATAATTAAAAGATAAATAAAAATGTAGGATCATATAATATATAATATAGTCATAAGGTATACCAATTTAAGATGATCATATAAGACTGTAATATGAGAGTGTAATAGTGTGATAATAAGATATAGTAATATAGGATCACCATGCAAATAGTTAAGATGCCACTAGATGTAGCATTTTTTAGGTTTTCTGGTGAAAATTAAAGGATTAATCCTTGAAGAACAAAATACATGCATCCAACATGGGGAGAGCTCAAACTAGAATTTTAAGTGTTATCTTATTACTTACTCCTATCAAATTCCCTAATCTAATGTGTAAGTTGTTGTGGAATTGGATTTTAAAAAAAGGAATGAAAACATGGACCTTGAAGGCCACTAACTTTATGCTCATCTTTCACTGGGCTCTAATTACTAATCTAAATGTGATAATCATAAGATTAAGTTGGCAGGAGAAAAATTGGGAAACCCAAGTCATGAGACTAATAATGATTATTTGTAGTTCAATTTTTAAGTGTTCATTCATGATTGACAGCCCGCCACACAAGATGACCTTAGCTAATTCTAAGATACGATTACAACTATGGGAATATGGAAAGGACTGCTAGCATGAGAGAAATTGTAACCAAGTTTAATCATGACAAGAAAAGGTCTAGTTTGACATCAAACTGAATGTCTCGAGAAAGCCCATGGATTTTCCATCTTTTATTTAATTTGCTAGCTAATATCTAGTCCTTTGCACTATTTTTTTTATATCAATTTCATTGAGTAAAAACCTCACCACACTTGTAAAAGCTCCCTTGGCCTTAATCATATTAATCACCATAGAGATCAACTTTGCTAGGAGAGCTAACTCAACTTGCTTCAAACTATAGGAGGTGAAAGAGTTAGAACGAGGCATGTCTCCTGCAAATATTTCCAAAGGGATGGATTGATATGGTACATGTGTATGGAGGGGGGACTTCTGCTATTGATGGTGAGCTTAAATGACCATAATGAGAATCTCTCAATTTAGTTTGCTAATGGTTGGAACAGTAGACAGGTCAAACTTGGTGGGATTTCCTTTGAGTTCAGTGAAGAGGTCATTGCAAAAGCTATCAACCTTTCTTGCAAAGGACAAAAATTAAAGAAACACATGAAAGTGCAAGATATTGACAGTATGAACCGCTTCTTCAAGACAGATGAGTACCCCACTAAATTGCATGCAGGGTATGATCACAGTAAGCTCCCCGCTCTGTGGGACCAGGTATTTTTAGTGATAGTAAAATAAGAAATGTTATTATTGTTATCAATTTCTATTTATTAACCACCTTAGGCACCATCTGTTGATTAGCTTTCCCTTTTCCCTCATGTCTTCTCTTGAGTTGTTCGTGAAAGAGGTTATTGAGTTATCCACCAAGAACCCAAAGAAACCCCATATTCCACTTTACTAGGGGCTAATATTAAGATTATAACACTTCCATATTAATGTAGAGAGGATTTAATACTCTCAAAACCCTCTCTAAAATCCTCTCAACAAAATCTCAAACAAAAAATTAAACTTGCAATTTAAAATTCAAAAAATTGCTTGCACAAAAACATTGAATTTCTCTATTAAAGAAGCCTGATTACAAGAGTTTTCAATCATCAATGGACTGATGTACATCAAAATAAACCCATACTAACATCTGATATGCAATGGAATAATATTTAAAAACTAACTATTTTCATCTATGCAATCTTTTGCAAACTATTTCACCTTCTAGCACCTCCATTCCACCTGCAACTCATGTAGCTTCAACCTGCTAATTTGGAAACATAAAGGACTGTTGTAAATCAGTCCCAATCTGCAAAAACACCCCAATAAAACTCTTCCAGAGAATGCTATGCCTCCTTCACTTTTCCTTCATAAATCTCCACCAAAACTTTTCCAACTTTTTTTGTTGAAGAATGTGTTTTTAACCTGTTTTACTCCTCCTTGTCAAGAAATTAATTTTGCATTCTTTATTTGGGCCTATTCAATATGGCATGACCCATGATGTTGTCGCACATCAAATTCCTCAAAAAAAAAAATTAAAAACAATTAAAACCATCTCCAAAGCCCACTAAAAATAGGAGTCTTTTTCAAAATCTCCCTTTTGACTCCTGAAAAACAAAAAATTAAAGCAAGTCATGGGAACCCAATTAAGTCCCTACTTTTTAGGGATTATAAAATGGTTTTATAGCTCCACATTTAAATCCCAACACCCCACATTTCCTTTCAAATATTTTTAACTTAAATACTTCAAAAGTACTTTTTCATTGTTTTTTTTCTCCCACAAGTCAACTTGACAATGTGCAAAGGAGATTTTATTTGGAAAATTTAATTATTCAAAAATAAATCATTTTCCACCCCTCAACATGAAATTCAAACCAAATTAACTTATTCCAAAATTCAAAAATACTTCCACAAAATTAACCTCTTTTTAATTGACACAGGATTGCCAATTTGCCATGGATGCTCCTACATCACATCTAGCACTTTGTCCCCTTAGACCTATTAGTTATTTCCTTGTGGAAGATACTTCAGTTATCACTTCCCCCATGAAAGCCCCTAGAACCCTGCAATGAGGATGTTGCCAAACTTGGTTCGAAGAGAAAGATGACACCTTCTTCCAAACAGACTACACCTGAAATTGACCCTAAACCCTTGGCCAAGCATTCTAAGAATAATTTTAAATACAATAAAACCCTAAGCCAAAATTCTATGGTGGTGGGGATATGTGAGATCAAAAACTCTCCTTCTGAAATGCAAAATGTGGTTGTGAATTAAACCCCCAGCAAAAAGAAGGTCAACTTCTATGTGGAGGAAGCTACTTCTAATGATGAGGCTAATGAGAATAACAATAACATCAACAATATAGAAGAAAAAAGATAGAATCTGATCCAAAAACTAAAATTGAGAGAACACCAATTTGAGAATATCCCATAGACTAGTCGACAAGAAGGTCCTCAAGGTCACTATTGATAAAATTTCCAGTTATTATAAACAGGACAATGGGGATGAGGAAAACAACAAAGAGAATGTGGAAGAGGAAGCTAAGGATTTTATTGAAGGACGTAGGCTTTTCCTGAGCTCAATGAGGATTCCACTCCCACACATGAGCACAAGGAGGAAATATGCCATAACTATGAGAAGACAACCCAAGAATCCAAGACTATGATGACTAGAGTGGAAAATTTGGAAAGGAAGCTCAACAACATTTCTTGTTTTACAGTCAAAGTTATCCACCATTCTACTATTACTTTGGCCTCAGTGCTTTAAGATGAGATTAAAAAACATGGCATATTAATAGACCCCGGCTCCAGCCAATAGAAGAAGGATGTATTCAAATTCCTCATGGAGGAATGGGAGAATATACCCAAGATAACATCACCAACACCATTATTTTCATTATCTTTTATTTACACATAAAAATGATCTCAACCACTAAACTCAAACATCATTTGGTTCAATGATCAAACAATCAATAGCAATTTCACACTTCATCCATGCTAAAAAGATAAATTTGGTTCATGATCAAACAATCAATAGTAATTTCACACTTCATCCATACCAAAAAGATTAATAATTATTCTATTTTTATTGGCCAAAATTATCTTTTGACTATTAAATTCAATTATGTTTAAGAATAATAGATACATCTCATCTATATCGAGATAAGGAGATCATTCACAACCAATTACATTATAAGGAGATCAAACAAGACCCAAAGAACAAACCAAATAACATAATTCTCATTATCTTTTATTTACACATGAAAAATGGTCACAACCACAAAACCTAAACATCATCTGGTTCAATGGTCAAATAACCAATAAAAAAATTCCACACCTCATCAATATCAAAAAGTGATAAATAATTGTCTAATCTTTATTGACCAAAACCGTCTTTTGACTATTAAATTCAATTATATTTAAGAATAACCACCAACATCTCATCCATAACCAAAAATAATAAATAGCATTCTTACTTGTGTTCTCCCACATCGATTTTTTGACTAGTAAAATGGAATATGTTCAAGAATAGCCGATAACAACGACATCAATATAGCAATTCCACACCTCATTGATATTCAAAAGTGATAAATAATTGTCCAATCTTTATTGACCAAAACCATCTTTTGACTATTAAATTTCATTATATTTAAGAATAACCAACAATAACAACATCTCATCCATACCCAAAAATAATAAATAGTAATCCTATTTGTGTTCTCCCACGCCGATTTTTTGACTATTAAAACGGATTATGTTTAAGAATAGCCAATAACGACGACATCAAAAATCACTATAACATCATAAATGCAACTAATTTCATTCTCCCACGGTGCTCACCCAAAGCAAAAAAAAACACCATATTCTGAATCATAGTAGTCAACACTCACTTTTCTGTCCCCACCCAACTGTTTGAAGAGAAGGATAGCTTTTTGGCTCTCTCTTCCATAACTGTTTGAAGAGAAGGATGGATTTTTGGCTCTCTCTTCCATAATTTTCATTGACTGAGATTGAGTCTGTAACAAGCAACACATATTCAAACATTCATGATCAACCCACTTCACTTTTGACAGCAATGAGTAGTATTGTATATCCCAAGGTCACTCACAAGAAATTCATGAGCTTGTCTGCTAAGTGCTTCAGAGATTTTGGAATCTTGAAAATCATAAAGTAATGCAGTCAAAGCCGTGAATACACAGAGATGAAGCATCTAAAAGCTTGATGGAAGCAAAAAGATAATTACTTCCATTGTCGGGCATCATTTGTTTAAGAGAAAAAACAAGATTTGGTGCTGTTTTCATGACCTGTTCACACACTTACCCAGAGCTGTTTGGACATCCAAATCATGGCTTATAATGATTAATATTGTTTGTCAAACATACATCATATTGCTTTTGGTTTCAGTCTGTTTTTTAGTGAAGACCGGAAGAGCATCGAAAGGACAAGTTTTGGGGCCCTTGTATATTTATAGCCGTGGGCATATGTTGTCTCCTTAGCAAAATTGACTTGAAGGGCTGTGAGGCATAGGATAAGATGGAGGGAGGGTAATTGTTGTGCTATCATTATCATGTGTAATTGACAGAATTTAGAAGTTAATTTTATTAAAATTATTTTTAAATTCTTGTTGACTTTCATTAGTATATGTTTTAATGAATTTTAAAAATTAAAAGTTACTGAATACGGATTTGATTTGGGTCTAGTGTTTTGTGGTACGACATTTTGTTATTATAATGTTTTAGTGTTTATTTGGTAAAAGACATGATGTCTATATATGTTATATTATATTATAAATAAGAATTACAAGTATCTTATTGTCATCAAGGAGACTGACATTGTTGGTTCAAAAATGTCCAAAAAAACCCTCTAACTTCCAATTTGATAAAACATGATACTATAGGCAGTATACATTTGACAGGTATAAGAATCAACCAGCATCCTACAGACTTCGTACCCCTGTCAAAAAATTATACATGCCATTAGGATTTTAAGTAGGCTATTACTAGATTTGCCTCGACTGTATACATATGAAATATTCTAGGTT
>VDFB02336764.1:0-21921 GCA_007258455.2 Sequoia sempervirens | reverse complement strand
TTTATAGACTTTTCATCAATAATTTGACCCTTTCTTATGCTTAATTGGCCCCATTTTACACTTATAGGCCCTACTTAAGTGTATTTTTGACAATAATCCCATTAAAAATCATTTAATACATCTTAATTTTTGACACCCACTTAAAATGCCTAAATGGGACCCTTTTGCCACTAGGGGTGAATAATTCCCATTTGGCTCAAAAATAAAAATTATTTCAAAATTCTGGCAGGATGTTATTTTCTAAGACCTAAGGTTGGCCTGTGATGTGGTATTTTTGGGAAATTTTGCATAATCAAGTATAAATATAGGGTTTTCCCTCTCATTTCACCCCTATTCATTCATTAATTCACTCATTCATTCACTCAAAAATTCCATCAATCATCAAGCATTCACTTTAGCATTCTAGGCATTTTCGAGTCCACATCCATTGGAGCTTTTACTTACATGTCTTTAGATTTATACTTCAAGGGTTTGGTGAGTTGTAGCATTGCATGTTGTTCATTCATCATCCTCTTTTCATTTCATTTCATTTTCAAGGTTTTAATTACCAAACTGGTATTCATTGTGGACACATAAAAAATAATCCTTTTTCTCATGTTTAGGCCCTCCTAGTGGACTTTGTCTTGATTATTCCTAGATTTAATGTTGTAATTTGGTCAACACATTCATATTAGGTCTTTGACCCTTGAAAATCATTAAGAATTCTAGGATGTCTTGTAAAAGTGTTCTGAAGTGTTGTAACCCACTTTCACACTTTTCTAGGACCCTTTCATTATAATTTACTTAAATAACCTCTTTTTATCACTTTCCAAGTCTTATTTCAAAGTGTTGTAAAGAGTTGTAACAAACTCTCAGGCTTCTCTAGGAAATTTCTAGTCTTTTTCAAGTGTATTTTGAGAATATTCCCATTATACCTCATTCAATACACTTCAATCCCCAACACCTAGTAAAATTTTCCTAGTGGGACCAAGTCGCCACCTTGGGCGACTTAGTCCCACTTGGCACAAAAATCAAAATAATTTTAATTTTTTGGTAGGATTTTATTCTCTTACCCTTGAGGTCAGCCTGTGATGTGTTGTTTTTGGGAAATAATGGAAAATAAAGTATAAATAAAGGGTTTTTACCCTCATTTTGACCCCCATTCATTCAAGCATTCAAGCACTCTAAGCATCCTCAAGTCATCCATTGGAGCACTACATTGCATATATTCAGATTTACACATCAAGGGTTTGGTCTTGTATGTAGATTTGTCAAGGAGGAAAGTATCATAGAGGTGTTTTCAATCCATCAAAGTCATCAAAGTCAAAAAAACCCTAATTGAAGCTTGGAGACCAATTTTAGCTAGTTTTCTGCAGAATCTAGACCAAACATCTGTCAGAAAAGAAAGTGCAGACTAAAAGCTACAAAATCCTTCCCCAAAATTCCATAAATTCCTACGTGTACTAAGTTTCCATCTATGGAAAATTAGTCCCACTACCAGGCCTGAAAAGTGGTTTTTGTATTTTTGAGTACCCATTTGGCATATTCATGTTCTGACAGATTTTCCCCAAAACTAGACTAAGTCGTCCAGCTTGTTGTAAGTGTCCTAGTAAAAATTTCCAGTCAACTCTATAGGATTCTAGAGCCTCTCTACATCGGGCATTAGATTCCAAGTACACCTCTCCATTCTTGTTTAATTCTGTCATCATTAACTTGCATTCTTAGTCACATTTTTGCATACATCACTGTGTTTTCCAGCACTTTGCATTTCTTAGGTTTAGCATCAATAAATCATTTCTTTTTGAGTTTACTCCATTTAGACATCATACTTAGGTATATTGCACCCATTCAAACATTAATATTTGAATGTTTACATTGCATTTTTTCCCATCTTTCCCCTCTTAGGTGAAAAACCCTAGAAGGGCTAGAAAGCATTCGGGTGCCAAAATCTTTGTTTACATTCACTAACCCTTAAGAATTTTTCCCCTCTTTGCATGTGTTTTGTAGGTCTTGTGTGAATATTTGTCAAAGAGAAAGGTGTGAAAATTTGTCAACAATTTTTCAAAGTCGTTCAAAGTGGTCAAAATCTATAGTTTCAGATCCAAAAACCTATCAGGAGTTGAAGTACAGATCGAGAGCTACAAATTTCACTTTTAAATTTCCCAAAATTTAGAAGTGGAGTAAGTCACCATCAATGGTGTATTTGTCCCACTATTGGACCTGAAAAGAAGTTTCTACATTTTTGAGTACCCTTTTGTCTGAAACCTGTTCCGACAGAATTTCCTTGAAACAGGACTAAGTCGCCCAATTTGGTGTATCATTCCTAGTAGGATTCAATAGTGATTTATGCAAGATTCCAGAGCTCCTCTCCATCACCTTCTAGTTTCTAGGTCCACCTCTTCAGTCTCATTAATTTTTATTACAATTTGTTTGCATATTTAGGACATTTTTCATTTCATTAGTTTTACATTAGTAATCAATCTCTTTTATTAGTTCTTTGCATCAAGGAAATTCCCCTTAGACAGATTTCAATCATCTTTGCATTGGAATCTCAAGGGCATATTCTTGAGTGAGCTATCAAGGTTTTTGGATACCTCTCTCCTTTTAGGTGCAGAACCCTAGAAGTGTAAGAGAGCCCCCACATTCCAAAAATCTTTGGTTCACAAACCAAAATAGAGATATAACAACAACCAATAGGAAATCAGAAAAATGAAGATTAAATACTAGAAAATGCTCTACAAGATGTGTAAAGGGACTGATTCGCTCAACATGGCGAATGAGTCATGGTACTGATTTTTTTGAAAATTTTCAGAATTTTTGAAATGAATTTTATGATTTTTATGTTTTCTAATGCAAATATGAGATACAAATGCAAAATTTTATCGATTTTCAATGAAATTAAGTGAAATAATACAAGCTAATTGAACTTTTCACTAATGCAAATTAACTAATTCAAAATTCAATGCAATTTTAATGTAAGCTAAGTCTAGCATGTAAATGCACTCCAAATATGATGTTCAAAAATTGGGTTCACCAAAATTTGGACACCAAAAATGTATGCTTCACTTCCTTGTCCACAAAATGGATAGGAGGAAGGAGATATGATTTCACAATGTTCACATTCAAGAATACCTTAGAGACCTCAACCCAATGAATGATGTAAGAGATCTGACAATAAGGTATCCTTCGGGATGAATGGGACAAGAAAAGGGTTTCACCACCAAAGTTTAAACTTGGGAAAATACATTTTTTTTAGAACACAGTGTGATATGCAAACTAATACTAAATGACCTAAGAATGTAGGTAAAATGTAACATAAAATTATGAAACTAGAAATGTGCACTTGGGAAGTTGAAGAAGGAAAGATGGAGCCCTGGAATCCTAAAGAATTCACTATTCATGCCAACTAGGACTCATACGCAAAGCTGAGCGAATTAGTCCAGTTTTGGGAAGACTGTGCTAGAATAGGTTTTAGACAAATGGGTACTCAAATCTGCAAAAATCTTGATTAGGCCTAGGTAGTGGGACTCATTCACCAATAGTGGTGAATCAGTCCACCTATAGATTTCTGGAAATTTAAAACAGGAAATTGTAGCCCTCAGTCTGCTTTTCTACTCCTGATTCAGATATGGGTTTGAAACTGTAGAATTCAGCCTGTAGATCTTCTTCAAGTTTCTCTTAGGACTTTGAAAACTTTTATTTTCTTTGATCACTTTTCCAATCTTAACTTCTTGGTAAATTTGCAACCTAGCCCTGCAAATCACACACAATAAGAGGGGAAAATGTTATCGGGTTAGTGAATAGGGGTTTGGCTTGGTCAAACCCATTGTTGGTAATTAAACCCTTGAAATAAAATGAAATATAATGGAGAATGATGAATGAACAAATAATGATGTTGCAACTCACCAAACCCTAGCAAATAAGGTGCTACAAACATGTAATTATTGGCTCCAATGGATGAGGACTTGGAATCTAGCTTGATGTTGATAGATCTTGAATGCAATGCTTGCTTGAATCACACAATCCTACATCACAAATGTTAGATCTAAAACAACATGATGTAAACAATATTTGACATGATGAATGACACCTTAAAATTATCTTGATTTCTTGATAATTTTCCCTTGAAATTCCTTGAATTCTCTTGTGAATGCTCAAATGCTCTTGTGAACTCTTGAATTCTTGATCAAACTTGCTAGGTATGAAAATGAGGGAAATAAGCTTGTATTTATACTCAATTATGCAATAATTTTGAAAATTACAACACTACAGTCTGACCTTAGAAGCTTGTATGAAAATTACAACTTGCTAGGTATGAAAATGAGGGAAAGAAGCTTGTATTTAAACTTGGGAAAATACAAAATGTTTGAAAACACAATGTGATATGTAAACTAATACTAACTGACCTAAGAATGCAAGTAAAATGTAACAAAAAATTATGAAACTAGAAATGTGCACTTGGAAAGTTGAAGAAGGTAGGATGGAGCCCTATAATCCTAAAGAATTCACTGTTGATGCCAACTGGGACTCATACGCCAAGCTGGGAAAATTAGTCTAGTTTTAGGAAGACTATGCCAAAACAAGTTTCAGAAAAATGGGTGCTTAGATCTACAAAAATCATGTTTAGGCTTGGGAAGTGGGACTCATTCACCAATATTGGAAAATCGGTCCACCTTTGGATTTTTGGAAATTCAAACAGAAAACTTCAGCCCTTAGTCTATTTTTCTTCTCTTGGTTCAAATCAAGGTCTGAAATTGCAGAATTCAACCTATAGATCTTCTCCAAGCTTCTCTTAGGACTTTGAAAACTTTGACTTTCTTTGATCACTTTTCCAATCTTAACTTCTTGGTAAATCTGCAACCTAGCCCTACAAATAAAACACAAGAAGAGGGGAAATGCTGTGGGGTTAGTGAATAGGGGTTTTCCTTTGTCAAAACCCTTGCTGGTAATTAAACCCTTGAAATGAAATGAAATAAAATGGAGAATGATGAATGAAAAAATAATGATGTTGCAACTCACCAAACCCTTGAAAATAAGGTACTGCAAACATGTAATTATTGGCTCCAATGGATGAGGACTTGGAATCTAGCTTGATGTTGATAGATCTTGAATGCAATGCTTGCTTTAATCACACAATCCTACATCACAAATGTTAGCTCTAAAACAACATGATGCAAAAAATCTTTGACATGATGAATGACACCTGAAAATGCTCTTGATTGCTTGATAATCTACCCTTGAAATGCCTTGAATTCTCTTGTGAAGGCTTAAATGCTCTTGTAAACTCTTGAATGCTTGATCAAACTTGCTAGGTATGAAAATGAGGGAAATAATCTTGTATTTATACTCAATTATACAATAATTCCCTAAATTACAATAGTATAGGATGACCTTAGATCTTAGAGAATAAAAAACCTCAAGAATTTTGAATTAAATTTGAATTTTGAGTTAAACGAGACTCATTCGCCACCCTGGGCAAATGGGTCCCACCTAAGGGGACTCATTCACCCAGAATGGTGAATGTGTCCCACCTTATGCATTTAAGGTGGGTTTTAGGATTTTAATGTTTTAAATGATATTTTTCTGGATTATTCTCAAAAATACACATAAATAAGGCTCGAGGGTGCAAAATGAGGCCAATTAAAGCATAAGAAAGCCAAATTATTAATCACAAGCCTAGAAAAATATGAAAGTGTGTTACAACACTATACAACACTTTGAAACAAGGCTTGGTAAATGATGAAAAGAGGTTATTTAGGTGAAATACATTAACAAGAGCCTAGAAAAGTGTGAAAGTATGTTACAACACTTTACAACACTTAAGTAAGGTACCACTATAATCCTTTTAGTTATCAATGGCCCAAGACCTTATGAGAATGTGTTATCCACATTACAACATTAAATCAAGGCCAAATTAAGCCAAAATCACGAGGGCCAAAACGTGACAAAGCAAGTAGAAGGGTTTCTTTTTCAGTGTCCACAGGGTAAAATTCTTTTAGGTAAATGGAGAGATCCATAGCATCAGTGGGCTTAGATCTAGGTTGCATTTTGTTGCATATTTTGGAAAATATTTGGTTAAAATCAAAAACTGATTCATTTTGATGTTTTTGTATACTCATTAATTCATGTATAGAATACTGTGGGGCACACTGGTTTCCATATTGTTCTCTGAATTGGTTCTTAAAATATGCTGAGGAAGTGATTGAAGCATCAGGTAAGTTATTAAACCAATCCCTAGCTTCTTCAACTAAGGACATCATGAATAACCGCATGAGAACATCTTCATACTCTATACCAAAGTCCTATACAAATGCATTGAAATTCGTTATGTGCTCTTCAGTTGTGACAACATTGTTTCCAAATAATTTTGGGATTTCACTTCTTAAATAATTTTCGATCAGATATGAACATAAAGGGTGTCTAGTTAGATCTAGTTGTTGTAACTATTTACATTTGGGAGTCCTTGTAAATATGGGTTTTGGTTAGGTTGGTTACATTGGTATTGGGGTCCTTGATAATGAGGCATATATTGTTGTGTATTTTGGTGAGGGAATATGTTTTTTTGTATTTTTTTTGAGGCATACGATATTGGTGGTGTGGGAGATCTTGTTGGCCAGGAGGTGGATAAGTATTATTCATGGATTGTGAGATGGTGTTGGTATTTTGTGGTTGTGAGTTTTGTGATGGGATATTTTGTCACGCATGACTAGTGTTGAGGAAGTGATTGAAGCATCAGGTAAGTTATTAAACCAATCCCTGACTTCTTCAACTAAGGACATCATGAATAACCTCATGAGAACATCTTCATACTCTATACCAAAGTCTTGTACAAATGCATTGAAATTCCTTATGTGCTCTTCAGTTGTGACAACATTGTTTCCAAAAAAAATTTGGGATTGCACTCCTTAAATCATTGTCGATCAGATATGGACATAGAGGGTGTCTAGTTAGATCTAGTTGTTGTAACTATTTACATTTGGGAGTCCTTGTAAATAGGGGTTTTGGTTAGGTTGGTTAGGTTGGTATTGGGGTCCTTGATAATGAGGCATATATTGTTGTGTATTTTGGTGAGGGAATATGTTACTTTGTATATTTTGTTGAGGCATACGATATTGGTGGGGTGGGACATATTGTTGGCCAGGAGGTGGATAAGTATTATTCATGGGTTGTGAGATGGTGTTGGTATTTTGTGGTTGTGAGTTTTGTGATGGGATATTTTGTCGCATGACTAGTGTTGAGGAAGTGATTGAAGCATTAGGTAAGTTATTAAACCAATCCCTAGCTTCTTCAACTAAGGACATCATGAATAACCGCATGAGAACATCTTCATACTCTATACCAAAGTCCTCTACAAATGCATTGAAATTCCTTATATGTTCTTTCAGTTGTGATACATTGTTTCCAAATAATTTTGGGATTGCACTTCTTAAATCATTTCGATTGGATATGAGCATATAGGTGTCAGATAGATAGTTGCTGTACTATTACATTTTGGGGGTCCTTGTAAATATGGTTTTGGTTAGGTTGGTTGGGATGGTATTGGGGTCCTTGATAATGAGGCATATATTGTTGTGTATTTTGGTGAGGGAATATGTTTTTTTGTATTTTTTTTGAGGCATACGATATTGGTGGTGTGGGAGATCTTGTTGGCCAGGAGGTGGATAAGTATTATTCATGGATTGTGAGATGGTGTTGGTATTTTGTGGTTGTGAGTTTTGTGATGGGATATTTTGTCACGTATGACTAGTGTTATTTGGATTCCCTACAATATTGTAAGGTCTTCTTAGAATACCTACATTATAATATGATCCTCGTGAGTTGGTTGGATTAGCATTCCCTCCCCGCTTGTGGGGAGGTATGTATTTTGGTCCCTTTGTTGATGGTTGGATATTGATTTGAAGCAATCGTTGAGCTAATTCATCTCTTTGTCTTATCAATTGATGTCTCCTAAGATATTCCTTCATTCTCTCCACATCTTGTTCCAACTCCTAATTTTTCATTTTGGTGGTGGTAGTATGATCGACATGATTTTCCATAGGGGTAGAATTATCCGTGAGTCCATATTGGGTTTCTTCTCCCTACTGTAATGACATCCTGTAGTCATACTCTCTTTGGTTTTGGATTATTTCCTCCTCTGTTCATGCATCAAATTCACTCATTTTTTGAGGATCAAGCTTAAAATGGAGAATGCTATTAGTCAATTTGTTTTTCTTGGATGGCATTGGTTGGTATCCCTCACCATTGTGAAAAGGATTGTTATGTACTATGAAGGGTTGCTTTGATGTGTTCCACTTATCATTTTACATGGTCTCTGAAATTATTTGATATTAGTTCATTCTTATTTATACTAGCTTTTGATGGAAGAGACCAATGTTTTTTTGTCCACCTACCATTTTTCTTATTTGGACTTCCTTTGTGCAATGATCTTCTACCATCCATTTTGGGTGATATGGTAATTCTCTTATGTATATGATCTAATCGTTTTGATCTGATGTTTAGTTTATCGGTCATAAAAGTTTGACAAAGTCACCACCTACTCCTTACTAAGTAGGAAAGATTTGATACCAAAATCTGAATGAACTTTTTTCTTATCCCAACGAAGTCTTTTATTTAGTTGGTTGATTGAGTATTTACACAAATGTGAATGTTTATGACTCTATAATTAAAGGCCTAGATTGACCTTTTAAAATGGACAGGGTGAAACCAAATTCTTCCTAACTTAGTCCCCAATGGAGTCACCAATCTATTAGGTCTCAAAAATGTAGGTTGTAAATCCTAAGAGGATGTCAGGCTCTATGGTCAAGCTTACAATTTTTTTGAACTAATGAACGAAGTTGGCCTATGTGGTTGGTGACTCCCTACACTTCAGGCTCTACTAAACCTAGGCTAGTGAACCTTGATAACTAATGCAAATTTAAGCAAGTTGTATAACTTAGTTGGTTTTAAGGATCTACCCACAGTCGCATGAAATGTGGAATAGATGAAAACTTGATATTTACTTCTACAATTAGTGCTGAAATTTGAAATGTGAATGTATGAATAAGATATTATAAGAGTCTGAAATGAAATGGGTATGACCAGTTCCTACTTCTATTGGGCTAATGGATTCGAGAGATGGATGATGTTTGCGTCCTTTTCCTAGCTTAATTGTAACTATTGGGCACTTTAGATATTTATAGCTTGTATAAACGTGTAGGTTTGTAAGTTATTTGGACTCTTCTTATTGATCCTATTGATATCCCCCTAAACTACAATGAAGTTTTGAAAGGATTTTAATTTTGGTGTGAAGGAAACTAATTAAGACAATTAGTTCAAAAGAGCTTTAATATTGGATAAGAACCTATTAAACATGATCTCTTAAGAGGAAATTTAATTATCTTCTCACAGAAACCAATAAAAAAAATCACACAATGACAAAAAATGTGTATTGACAAGTTAAATATATGTTGATATACTTAATTTGAATAGCATAGGCAGGCCACTCCAAAGAAAGCCAAACAACATATAAGAAGTAATATTAACACAATAGTTGAACACTAAGAATTAGGCCTCCAATTAAAATCTTCTTGTCCATTATATTTCTTCAAAATATATTTCAGTACATATCAGGAGTCTTGTATATGTTTAAATGATAATTGCTACTGAGAGTTTCCCTACTATTGTATGATCCTAATCTAATATATAATTTCTAATGATAATTTAGTCAAAATTTTGTTTCCCTTATATATGTGGGAAGCAACAATCTTTAAGCCTTTACGAAATGTTTTGTTGTTTCTTAACTAAAACACTAACAACTGTGTTTAAAATAAACAATAAATGATTGAGAAGTCTGCAATGATCTATGATGCACCATGATTCATTAATCTTCATCAGGTACACATGATCACTGAAGATTTTTTCAAGGTCCATACTCCATGATAAGGCATCAGATAACTACAAGACTTCAATAGCCCCTACTTCTTATTTTGTTCGAGTGATAAAAAAGTTAACTTTAGACAAATGCTCGATGTATCCCATTCTCACATATGTATCATTGTTGCTAATAATATCTTTCATAGCATACTCGAGATCAAAAGTTCATTCCAATTGTATGTGTGTCTTCTCCATTGCCCCATATTCATCATTGATTTCATCTAAATCCATCGGTAAATACTAAGCAATTTCATCCTTCTATATTACTTGGTCCTACAATTCCCCTTCGTCATCGAAGAAATTTGGTAGATCCATACTCAAAGAATGGGTGAAATCACCAAGTTCTTGCACTAGTATGGTGTAGAAATTCTCATGTACTTTCATCAATTCTTGGTACTCTTGAAACAGATGTTCACCAACACTCCCTCTAGCTTCTATTTGTCCCTTTATCTCTTTCATCATATTGTGTAATCTATCATGTTCCTAGTAGGATACAAATGTCTTATTGTCAATAACCCAAACCTTATTAGTTTTATTGTCCATCCTGTCAAATCTCTTACATGCCAATTTTGAAGCCATTTCAAATATAGTGGTCTCTAGTTCCTTTCTCAACTCTTCTTATTTTTATAAGGAATTTCATACTTTTATTTCCAATACGTGGTTTCAGACATAACTTCGAGTACATTTCTTTCATAATCTATTAATGGAGAATAAAGGCCAGAGGAGGAAGGAAACCTATCTTTGTAATTAATAACTTATTTTTTTAATCACTCATTTTCAACAGTAAGCCCCTTGTTATCTTTTATCAAATTTTCTATTTGAGCCTTGGTGAATTTAGCAACGTTGACACTCAATTTAGCAGTTTCAATGGGATTTGCATCTCCTACTTGTTGTACAAAAAGATGATCGAATACCTTGTTAGGGTTATCAATAAGTGTGGGCCTCTTCGCTGGTGGGTGTAGAGCCCAAATCCGTAAAGTAGCATTATCTGGATTATGCCCTGAACCAGTATATATCTTTTCACTAGCTTCATCTATCAGTTATAAAGCTTTATTTTCTCTTCTCATGAAACTATCAAAGACTATTGTTGAACCGATATCCCATCCTAGGAGAAGCATGACCCTAGACTCCTACAATAATTCTCACCCTCTTTCAGGGGTGATATTTTTCATTTCATTTTCAACTTCTTGTAATTCTTTCGTAGCATCAACTTCTCACTCAGGGCTAATTTCTTTCATTCTTTCTCTTATTACTCTTCCTTTGTGTTCATAAATGAATGACTTAAACTCTGGGTTTTGAACAAATGTATCATCTAAAATGAACTTCTAACTTAAGCATGATGTCTCACATCCTCAACGAGTTTATCAAAGGATTAAAATGAGACTATACTCCTTTCTATTGGAAATTCATAGTATGGGATGGTAGGAGCAGTTACTTGTGTGATCTCATCTTCCTCTTCAATGTCATCCTCAACTATAATGGGAGTGTCAACCGAGAAGCTAACATTCATAGTAGGCTATGGTGATGAATGACTTAAGGGCACTACATTTTCAAAAAAAAATTGTAAGATAGAATTTTGTCTCCACTTAGGGTTTTACGACCTAGGGCAACAAGATTTCTATGCTTTACATTCAAGGATGACCCTAGAGATCTCACCTCAAGAATGGAATAGAAGCAAGAGATCTGAAAATAGGGTATCCTAGGATATGATTTTAAATTATAAGAGTGGTTCACCACCAATTTTAAATTGGAAAATACAATGCAATGAAGGATCAAATGTAATACCCTAGTTAGATGCAATGCTTCAATGAATGACCTAGAAATGACCATGAAATAAAATAGAAAGTTATGAAACTGAAAATGTGCACCTGGAATCTAGAGAGAGATGGAATGGAGCTTTGAAATCCTAAAAATGTTTCTTTTAGGTATAGTAGGACTCATTCGCCATTTTGAGTGAATTAGTCCCAGTTCTAGATTTCTACACAGATGTGGGTTTCAGGAAAATGGGTATCCAAATATGTAAAGATTTCTGAAAAAAACCTACAATGGGATTTGTTCACCACTCTTGGCGAATGAGTCTAGTTTGACTTTTCTAGAAATTCAAAGTTCTGATATGCACTTCTCATACTACTCTTTTTGTTCCCCCAGGTTCCCAAATCTGAAACTATGATTTCAGGGCTATGGATGACCTTTTAATGAAGATTTTGACCTTGCAAGTAGGGAGATGACTTCAAAAAGTTTGAAACCTAATCTTCAATGATCTTCAATTCTTCAAAGCACCTAGATTTGCAATCACACAAAGAAAGAGAAATAAAATGTTGATTGTTAGGAAATGGGGGTTTGCCTTGGTCAAACCCTTTTAGGTTATTAAACCAAATGATGAAATAAGGTATTCAAGCATGGACATGAAGTAACACAATTAGCAACTTTCCATGATGATGGATCTTGAATTGCTGCAACAATTAATGAAGAATCTTTCTCTTGAATTCCTTAGAATTGATCTTGGAAGATATCTCAATGCCCTTATGCAAACTTGGAGTGCTTAACTCTTGAATGCTTGACTTGGGAACATGAATGTATGATGCTTGGATAAAATCAGGATTTGAAAGCTTTCTTATATAGGAAATCCATTCACATGACCATTAATTTGATCCCTAAGGCTGACATTGAAGAAATGTGAATTAAAACCCCACTTTTCCAACTCAAAGCCTTAAAAATAGGCCAAATGGGACTCATTCACCATCCTAGATGAATGATTCCCACTTGTATGGGACTCATTTTCCCAAGGCGGTGAATGGGTCCGAAAGGGCCTATTTTTCATGTAAAGTGTTAGGGAGTGAATAATTTAAGTTTTTATGTTGATTTTGTCGGGTCTTTGATCAAAATGTGCCTTGGGATGCACAATATAGGGTCATAGGGGCCTATTAATGATGATATAAAGGTCATAAATTCAAAGGAGCCCAAAATCCAATGTGAAAGTGTAAATAAACACACTTTACAGCACTAAATTAAGGAAAAATGAGTCTATTTAGCTTAGAAGGGCCCTAAATCTCATGTGAATGTGTAAAACACATTACAACACTAGATTAGGTCCACTTGATTTACAAGCCTCCCAAATTTAATGTGAATATGTAAATAAATACATTTTACAACATTAAATTAGGGTGGAGTTAAGTTAATTTAGCTTAAAAAGGGCCCAAGACCTAATGTGGATGTGTAAAAGACCTCACAACACTAGACCAAGGCGACATTAAATCTAATTTTTCATTAATTATTCCCATATAAAGTGTGAAAATGTCAAGGGAAACATTTTTCTACACTACATTTAGCCCCCACTTTAGTGAGAGGATTAACTTGCTTCAAACTCACACTAAAGTAGACATTCAAGAGGGGTCCAATCATACTAATGTGTATGGTCTAGGATAACAAAGATTGAGGAAGTAGTCAAGCCCCCAGGATCCAAGATCCTAAGTCAAACTAACATAAGCAAAAAAGGACACACACAAGATGTGTGATATGCAACAAAACAAGATGTGTGATCTTACAATATCAATAACTAGAAGAAAATGAGAAGAAATAAAAATGAGGTGGATCAAGCTTCGACAGTTTGTCTAACATGATGTGGATCAGGTCTAGGCTGTTTTTTCCAAAAAATGCATACTCACTCTGAGGCGACGGAACTCTTGGCTTTCCGCCGAATGAGAATTCCTAAAAGGTGAGAAGCATACACTCATGGCTGGTATGCACTCACACACACACAAGTGGATATGGGGAAAGTCATGCCTTTGATACCAAAGTTATACCTCCCAATACATTTAATAAGCTGCCACAAAAAAATGATTTTCGAGCTTCATGAGGCAAGCAAAACTCTGTATGCTTGGAGCTCATGAACAAATAGGATGGCTCCACAAGCATGCAAGCTATCTTATGCATAGTGGTAATATAACAATTATTGTAAATTTGAAATAGTGTAAGGTATGTTCAAAGGGATTTTTATTAGTTCATCCAAGGTCTCTTCTTAAGGAAAATTGTGCCTAATGTTACCAAGGGGAGGATGTATCACAAGAAAAAAGAAAAATTGTGCAATAAAACATGAGTGTCAATGTATTCCCCCACTTTAAAGTTGTTGCTAACACCATTACTGTGAGCAATTTCTTTAAAGTAGAAGAAGACATGAGAGCTTATTCGGAAAGCCCTATGCCAAGTCATATGTTTCTGATAAGCTACGCCACGAAAGAGGTAGTATGTCACATGCAAGAAAACTCAAGGCATGTCGTCCACATCCCAAGCTTTCTCTTATATGTACATGAAATCTGATCAAGTAGCCAAAAGAGGCAACAACAAACAAGTGGCATATGAGGACAAGGCTAACTAAACCCTTGCCCCCACTTAGTGTAGGACAAGGGTGAGCTGAATAGGAAGAAAGTAAGTATCAGTTAGGAGAATTAGGTGCTTCAACACAAGGAAGAGAACAAAATTCCTTGAGATGTTGATTTTTTTGTTTAAAGCCTTACATCCGTTAGTAGAATGACCATGAACTCTATGATATGCACAAAATGAATTCTTGTAGTAAAATTTCTTTCTCATTTTTGGAGGGAGAGTTATCAAATGATCTTGGAGGAGTCTTGACAAGATTCCTTCTTAATCAATAGTAGAAGATGTTTCTTTAGTTACACAAGATGTCATACACACATTAAATGATAAGGCTTTATATGAGAAGGGAGATAAATATTGTAAACCTAGATCTTTCTTGAAAGAATATGGTATGTCAGTTTGCTACGTGTGTGATGCAGAGGGTCAGGGACTTTGAAGGAAAAACCAGACAACAAGACTAACAATGTTTCACTTCTCAACCTATCAACTAGACACCAACCTGAAGATAAGGCCTCAACTTTGCATTCATGACTTATTTGCTTCCCTTGTGGTTCCAAACCAATGGAATGATATCAAAAGACTCAACTTGACTTGACTCAAAATCTTCTCAAGCCCTAACCCTCTGGTTTGAACAAAACTCACATTTGCTCCTCAACTAGCCTTCTAGCCCTATTAGGTCTTTGGCGAAGGATTCTTGACTTTTTCCTCAAACTTTTCAAATGAACCTCCAATCTAATGATTGTTTCAAGTGTGTTTTGTGATGAAAAACATCATGTCAACTCCTTGGCATCACTTGTTTTAGACAATCTTTCTTCAAAACCTGTTGTTTCCTTAAAATTAGGCCTAATTAGCCCTATTTTTCAAAGCAACCCCTCTTTAAATTTGTCCCCTGACCTTGAAACTCTCAACCATCTTCCAAAACATTCCCAAACCAAATATTTTCATACTTTTAGTCTTCTATGTTACTCTTAACATGCCCAAATACAAAACCCTCACTAAATTGGCTTAAAACTAGGGCTTTTTGGTTCTAGGACTTCCAAACACTTCCAGGTCTTAAATTTTGACTTTTCACAATTAATTCAACATTAATCAACTATTGCAACTCAAAAATATACCTCTTGTTAAGGAAAATCCTTCACTGCTATACCCTAGGGTCCATCTTCATGCCTTTTTCTTTGCTAATTCACTATGCATACATTAGTTTTCCTCTTCCCTGCACATTTCCTTGTTAGTTTCTTATGGTACATGTTAAATGTGATCCATTTCATAGGTGTTCAGTCAAAATACCCCATGAAATGGATCATTCATTCATTAAAACTCTCAAAACAGGGTAAAATTTGTCTTTTCCTGTAGACAGTCAGCAAAAAATGTACAAGAGTTTATCTCTTTCCCTTATCAGAACATGTGAGAGGTGTTAAATATTTTAATTACAACCCCCTAATACATCCAAATGCAGATAACTTCAATAAGATTCAATGGTTCATCAAGAAATCACAGAAAATTGCAAGAAAAACATAAATTTTGTTGAATTTTCTGAGAACAGTCCGTACAATGCTTTCACCAACCACCTAACCTCCGTACAAATGAATATTTTAGGGTTATAAACCCATTCTCCAACTGATCCAACCAATTTGGATTGATTACAATGCTTAATGAACTCTAAAACACTTAAAACCCCTTTTCCCGCCTAAACTAAAATTCAAAAAATTGAAATTGCAAATTTACATTTTATTGATTTATATGGACTAAAAACTATCTAAACTTCAATATCTAACCATAATTGACCTAATTAGAACATTATAAACCTACCTACACCTCTTGGACACTATTGGTCCACTTACAAGGTTCTTTGGCCCTATGGTCCTTTTAGGACCCTTAGGACTTTTAACATTCTCATTACATTCATTCATACCAAATGCCATTATAGGCTCCAAAAGGTCATAATTGATGTTTTGACTTGCTTGAAAGGTCCTTCTGACCCCTGCACACTCCTGATCCTTGAAGTGTTCCTTGAAGGGCTTGGGTGCTTCTGCACCATTCTCCCCAAGAAAGAAAAAACTCTTGCCCCAAGAAGTGTCCCATGTGTTGCCAGCAAAAGACCTCTTGCTCTCATGTGTTTTCATCTTCTAATGAGAAGGTATGTAGTCCCCCAAAGTCACTGTCTTCCTCTTCTGCCAATCTGCATTCTTGACACTCATCATGTGAGAGCCAAAACAGGGTTTGGTTTGTCCTCTTTGTTGTTTGATAACAGTAGGTTCTTGTGCCCTGCTCCTGCCCTCATTCCACTGTCTCCTTTGTGAAAGAACTCCACCATTATCACTCTCAATTATAGGGAATTCAATGCCTCCAACCCTGATACTGTCCAAATCCCACAAAGCCTGATTTGAAGGACTGTCCACCTCATAACCCTGCTGCAACTTGTCTTTTTTCAGCCTACCAATGTCTTCCCCTATTTCACCCTGCTTATTCACCTGCAAACTCTTCTAAAAAAAATCACAAAACTATCATTAGACTGCTCCAAAGGAAAAGGAACCAACTGATATCTAACATCTCCTTTGTGAACCAAATATGTGTTAAGAAATCCATCATGCAATGTCCTTCTAGCATATGCCATGGCCTTCCCAAGATGATATGACCACAAGTCATTGGAATGACATCACAAAGCACCCTATCATGATATGAACCAATTGAGAAATCAACAAAATCTCTCTTACCAATCTCTACATGCTATCCTTGAGTTGCCTGCTGCCTCCGGTAGGGGAGTAGGATGATCAAATGTTTAACTCAGTTTGTTTATCATATCAAGTGAAACCCTAAATTGGGAGCGTGAGACTCAATCTACATAACGTGAGATCTTACTCATGACTGGCATACTAGTCTTAAGATATTACCTTTGGCTCTGATGGAAGTCTTTCTCTGTTTTGATCATGAGAAACTCACCATCAACATGTGGTTCGCCATACTGTGTTTTTATCCCTCCTCTTGTCTTCTTCTTCTTGTACCAAGTTAGCTCTCCTTTCTCAGCTTCCTATCGCCTTGTTCCTCATTTAGGACATTCTTGAAGGAAGGGATGCCCTGCACCGAAACATCTAACTGTGAATGGTCCTCTACCTTGTCCAAATCTGCCTCCTCCCTCTAGGGAGGCATCCACCCTTTGATCAGAAAAATGTTTCTTTACACTTGTCATTGCTGCTCTATCATTACCGCCTTTGTCCTTGTTCTCATTACCTTTCCCCATTTGAACTACTCTTCCACCACATTGTTTGATCTCTTGCTTCCCTTTTCAATTTTCTTCAGCTTCATCGGCCAACTGAAAACATTCTCCCCAATGTCCTGGTGCAATTGCAAACCAATTCTATCTTTGTGATTGTACCTCAAGCCATTGATATACCTGGCTATTTTCTCATCCTCTTCTTCATAACCTCCTCTGATACTAAGCTTGTGAAATTGCTCAGTATAGGACATCACATCCATGTCCTTTTGCTTTAAATTATGCCTCATCCTTTTCACATGAATGGTATAATTAGATGGTAGGAACTACTCTTTGACCAAACTCTTCATCCTTGCCCATGTAGAGACTTTTTCCAATCCTCTAGCCATCCTATCATTTTGAAAACTAGTCCACCATGTCAATGTTGTGCCTCTCAACTTGGTTTTTGCAAACTTAACCTTCCTCTTCATCCATCTCCTCAAACTCAAAGTGGTTTTCTAAGGCATCAAGCTATTCTCAACACCTCTTCACTATCCATCTTCCCTTTTGATAGATAGTCAAGTCTATGTGGCTCTTTTCCTCCATGACCTTTTTTATCAGCTTTCAACAATCTCAAGAACCTCCTTTCTCGTATCCCTATCTCATTTTGTTTGTTGTCTCGATTTAATTCAAGCATATTGATGCTCTTTCTTTCTCATCATTAGAAATTTCTCTTGGTCTCTCTTGTTCTTCTCTCCTCCTCCTACTCCCTCTCTGGGGTTATTTAGTATCCTGTCTCCATAGTATCTCTCTCTCTTTTCCATTTCCTTTCTTTCTCTTGTTTAGTCATTTTGTTCTCTTTCTCTCCCTCTCCAAGATCTCCTTCAACTCTTCCAACTCTCTTGCTAGTTCTCCAATCCCTAAAGGACTCCTAATACTTCATCGCTTTTGATACCACTTTGATTCAAATAGGGTCGTGGACTTTGTACTGAAAACCGTGACAACAAGACTAACAATGTTTCACTTCTCAACCTTTTCAACTAGACACCAACCTCAAGATAAGGCCTCAACTTTGCATTCATGACTTATTTGTTTCCCCTTTGTGGTTCCAAACCAATGAATGATCTCAAAAGACTAAATTGACCTCACCTCAAAGTGTTCTCAAGCTCCTAACCTCCTCTGCTTTTAAACAAATCTCACATTGTTCAACTAGCCTTCTAGCCCTATTAGCTCCTTTTGGCCAAGGATTCTTCTGACTTTTTCTCAAACTTTGCAAATGAACTCAATATAATGATTGTTTTAGAGTGGTTGCAGGATGGAAAAAACATCATGTCAACTCCTTGGTATCACTTGTTTCCTGCATAATCTTTCTTTCCAAAACTGTTGTTTCCTTAAAATTAGGCCTAATTAGCCCTATTTTTCAAAGCAACCCCTCTTTAAATTTTTCCCCTGACCTTGAAACTCTCAACAATCTTCCAAAACATTCCCAAACCAAATATTTTCATACTATTAGTCTTTTATGTTACTCTTAACATGCCCAAATACAAAACCCTCCCTAAATTGGCTTAAAACTAGGGCTTTTTGGTTCTAGGACTTCCAAACACTTCCAGGTCTTAAATTTTGACTTTTCACCATTAATTCAACATTACTCAACTATTGCAACTCAAAATATACCTCTTGTTAAGGCAGATCCTTCACTGCTATACCCTAGGGTCCATCTTCATGCCTTTTTCTTTGCTAATTCACTGTGCACGCATTAGTTTTCCTCTTCCCTACACATTTCCTTGTTAGTTTCTTATGGTACATGTTAAATGTGATCCATTTCATAGGTGTTCAATCAAAATACCCAATGAAATGGATCATTCATTCATTAAAACTCTCAAAATAGGGTAAAATCTGTCTTTTCCTGTAGACAGTTAGCAAAAAGTGTACAAGAATTTATCTCTTTCCCTTATTAGAACATGTGAGAGGTGTTAAATATTTTAATTACAACCCCAGAAGACATCCAAATGCAGATAACTTCAATAAGATTCAATGGTTCATCAAGAAATCACAGAAAATTGCAAGAAAAACAGAAATTTTGTTGAATTTTCTGAGAACAGTCCGTACAATGCTTTCACCAACCACCTAACCTTCGTACAAATGAATGTTTCAGGGTTATAAACCCATTATCCAACTGATCCAACCGATTTGGATTGATTACAGTGCTTAATGAACTCTAAAACACTTAAAACCCCTTTTCCCGCCTAAACTAAAATTCAAAAATTTGAAATTGCAAACTTACATTTTATTGATTTATATCGACTAAAAACTATCTAAACTTCAATATCTAACCACAATTGACCTAATTAGAACATTATAAACCTACCTACACCTCTTGGACACTATTGGTCCACTTACAAGGTCCTTTGGTCCTATGGTCCTTTCAAGACCCTTAGGACTTTTAACATTCTCATTACATTCATTCATACCAAATGCCATTATAGGCTCCAAAAGGTCATAATTGATGTTTTGACTTGCTTGAAAGGTCCTCCTGACCCCTGCACACTCCTGATCCTTGAAGTGTTCCTTGAAGGGCTTGGGTGCTCCTGCACCAGTGCGTTCATTGTATCCATGTGTAGGAGGGAGATTGTATCCAATATCATAACAATCTTTCAAGTTAGATGAAGGGGGTTTGTTTTTTTGAGAAGGATTGGCTTCTTTACGAGAACACAAATCCTTTTTTAAAGTTATGTGTCATAACCCATGATGGATGGGAGTTAGATATCCCCCATCACTATCATGGGCTAATGTTGTTGACGTAGAACCAAGTTGAGCATATGAAACACAAGGTTGTTTTGGTTTAGATTGTGAGATTTCACACTCTCCTCTAAAGGAAGGTGTGAAACCCCAATCGTTACTAGAAATTTTATCTAAAAAGGAATCATTTGTATATGACTCTTTGGATTTTGAGGGTGATATTTTGGAATCTTTATTGAAAGGAGGTGTAAAATCTAAAAACCCCCCAATTATCACTAAAGATTTTTGTTGTAGGTGAAGTATTAGTCTCAACTTGTAGAGGTTCAACCTTTGATCTTGGAATGAAATTTTCAGGGGAGTTGGAAGTGTTGTGATCATATGATTCATAGCTTTGTTCATCTACTTCAACCATGTATATCTTTTTTTTGTACTCAAATTTCATTATATAGTGGAGAGTAGAGGGGACTCCTTTCATAGCATGAATCCATGGTCTCCCTAGGAGAAGATTGTATGAAAGGGGTCCTTGCATGATATGGATAGGGGTAGGCAACACTATAGGTTTGACCTCAATAGGTAATGTGATCATCCCTAGTGGTTGCCTATTGATGTTGTCAAAGCCATGAATATGAACATCAAGTTGAATGAGCCTTTTGTCCATGCCAATTTTTTCTAGGAGGTCCATGTTACAAATGTTGAGTTTTGCTCCATTGTCTATGAGAGTGTTCCTAACTACAGTTTTATTAATGATCACCTTTATCATCAAGGCTTCATTCTTGTTTTGAGTCTCAAGTGAGGGTAATTCATGCTTATGGAATGCGATTTTTCACTATGTGACTTGTGTAGGATGAAAGGATGATTTTTCATTATTCAATTTCATAGAAGCTTGGATCTCCTCCTACTTTATTTGCAATATTTCTTGAAATAGGCACTTATATGTAGGTGATACTTGAATAAGTTGCCATATGGATATATTAGCAAGGGTATTTTTAAGTTATTCAACACTAGGCACAATATGTTGAGGCAATGGTGATGTTACAGGAGTTATTTGTGGTCCCCTACATGTTTGAGCAATTGTGTTATATCTTGGTTGCTACAAAACATTGTTAGATTGCATCGTAGAGTGCAAGAAATATCTTATTTTATTATGTGATTCACTAGTGGAAGGTGACTTAGGAAGCTCACTAATTAAAGGAGATCCAACTTATGTCATCATCAACTGAAGAATCTTGTCTTTATTTGCATGATCTCTTAATGAAGAGGAATCTAATGTCACTTCACCTAAGGAAGCCTCATTACACATGTCAATGTTCATATTTTTTTGCACCCTAATATCCTCCCTAGGAGGAAAGTTCATAGGAGAACCACAAACTAAATGTTCATGACATTCAAAATTAGGTTCTTCAAAAATTACTTCATCACAAGTAGGGGAATGATCAATGGTTGAATTGTCTTTCTCAATAAGGGTTTCTGTAGGTGAAGGGGGACAACTAAAATTCTCATGACCTTTATTTCTTATGTTTTCTAATATCAAAGTATCTTCTTCACCACTAGGAGAGATACTAGGAAAAGAACAATTTTTATTGTCATGATTACCTATGGTTGTGTTGTATTTTTCATCAATTTCTTGTCCATTGAGAGAGGTAAGAGGAGAGAAACAACTAGGATTCTCAAAACTCTCATTGATTGGTTCTTCTAATACCAAAATATCTTCTTCACCAATAGGAGAG
>VDFB02336761.1:15000-52250 GCA_007258455.2 Sequoia sempervirens | reverse complement strand
CTCCTCTTTGTAAACTCAAAGGCTCGGCTGTGTATTTTCTTTGATATTAAAGAAATTTTAATGGTTTTACCACTTTTTCAAAAAAAAATAAAATTATTATTTTATATAATACCTCTTTTTTCACCCAAAAATTGAAGGAAAGTAATATAAAATCAAATCAAATTTTCAAACTAGTAATTAACCATTTTGATAATGAATTAAGATTTATTATTTTATATAATACTTATTAGCTGATAGGCTATTTGTGTGAACTTTGGTCAGAATTTTCATCATCCTCCCCAATTTGTGAGCCTTCTGGCAGTTGTGAAAAAGGTGGAGGATGTCTTTGAACTTTGGTCAGAATTTTCATTAGCTTCCCAGTTATTCGTCAACCTTCCCATTTTTTAAGCCTTCCGGCGGTCGTGAAAAAGGTGGCAGAGACAATTGGCACGCATTGGGAATAGGTTGGCGGATTTCCCACCACGTGGATAGAGAAGGAAGCCAAAATTAAACGTTGGTTCACATCAACATTAATTTTTGTATGATTTATGTGTACTAGCAATGGTAGTAATAAAGCCCGCCATTTAAAACCTCGAGAAACATAGCAAATGTCTATGAAATTTTTGATAAGGCATTGTTGGGTCTCGTTCTGTTGATATACTTGCTATCAGAGCTGTGAGCAAGGAGGGTAAGCTTCTTTGAGGGTGCAAGTTCAATCAAGCATTGTCTAGATTTTGTGAAGGTGGGTGAAGGTTATTCTGTGAGGGTGCCCATTTTTTGTAGGAAAGCTAGCAGGAAGAGGTGCATATCGAAAAAACCCTTTGTGATATTGTTTCATTTGTGGTTCAAGGTCTGTGGCAGGCTATATTGTTTGATTTTCAATAAGGTATTGTTGATTGTTTCAAATTTTGATACGTTGTTGAGAAAACACTATATAGTTTGTAAAAAGGAATATTGTTTCATTTATGGTTCACGTTTTGTGTCTATGGTTTTGCATGGGTTTATTACTATGAATTTTTGTGGGTTTCTCTTTATGGCTTCCTTTTCTGGCTATGTTTGCAATGGAATAAATTTGTTAATGTTATGCAGTTTTTTGCAGGCTTCGAGAAACAAGGCAGCATAGAGAAAGCTAGTAGGAAGAGGTGCACATATCAAAAAAACCCTTTGTGATATTGTTTCATTTGTGGTTTGTAGTTTGTGGTAGGATATATTGTTTGATTTCTGATAAGGTGTTGATTGTTTTAAATTTTGATAAGGTGTTGTTGAGAAAATACTATATTGTTTGTAAAAATGAATATTGTTTGGTTTATGGTTCACATTTTGTGGCTATGGTTTTGCATGGGTTTGTAACTATGAGTTTTCGTGTTTTGTGGGTTTCTCCATCTGGGTTGGTTTTCAAACCAATATTGTTTGATTTATGGCTTACATTTTGTGGTTATGGTTGCAACAAAATAAAATAGTTAATGCTATATAGTTTATGTTTGGTTCCATTGGGCATTGTTGATTATTGTTCTCTAGCTTAGGCTATATTGTTTCATTTTTGAAAAGGTGCTATTGAAAAGGCTATATTGTTTCAATTTTTGATAAGGTTCTGTTGAAAAAAGAGTATTTTTGCATGGGTTTGTTACTGTGATTTTTTTGTGGGTTTCTCTTTATGGCTTCCATTTTGTGGCTATGATTGCAATGGAATAAAATTGTTGACGTTATGCAATTTTTGTCTATTGTTGTTGTCTAGCTTGGGCTATATTGTCTCATTTTCGATAAGGTGCTATTGAAAAGGCTATATTGTTTCAATTTTCGATAAGGCATTGTTGAGAAAAGACTATATTGTTTGTTAAAAGCAATATTGTTTCATTTATGGTTGGTGTTTTGTGGCTATCATTTTGCATGGGTTTTGTGGCTATGGTTTTGTGGTTTTCTCCATCTAGGTCACTGTTGAAACCAATAATGTTTGATTTATGGCTTATGTTTTGTGGTTATGGTTGCAATGGAATAAAATAGTTAATGTTATATAGTTTATGTTTGATTCCATTAGGAATTTTTGATTATTGTTCTCTAGCTTAGGCTATATTGTTTCATTTTTGATAAGGTGTTGTTGAAAAGGCTATATTGTTTCAATTTTCAATAAGGTTCTGTTGAGAAAAGAGTATATTTTTGCATGGGTTTGTTACTGTGAATTTTTGATAAGGTGTTGTTGAAAAGGCTATATTGTTTCAATTTTTGATAAGGTTATGTTGAGAAAAGAGTATATTTTTGCATGCGTTTCATACTGTGAATTTTTGTGGGTTTCTCTTTATGGCTTCCATTTTGTGGCTATGTTTGGAACAAAATAAAATTGTTAACGTTATGCAGTTTTTTTTTATTGTTGTTGTCTCTAGCTTGGGATATATTGTCTCATTTTCAATAAAATGTTGAAAAGGCTATATTGTTTCAATTTTTGATAAGGTGTTGTTGAGAAAAGACTATATTGTTTGTTAAAAGTAATATTGTTTCTTTTATGTTTGGCATTTTGTGGCTATCATTTTGTATGGGTTTTGTGGCTATGGTTTTGTGGGTTTCTCCATCTGGGTCGCTATTGAAACCAATATTGTTTGATTTATGGCTTTCGTTTGGTGGTTATGGATGCAACAAAATAAAATAGTTAATGTTATACAATTTGTGTTTGATTCTATTAGGCATTGTTGATTATTGCTCTCTAGCTTAGGCTATATTGTTTCATTTTCGATAAGGTGTTGTTAAAAAGGCTATATTGTTTCAATTTTTGATAAGATGTTGTTGAAAAGGCTATATTGTTTCAATTTTTGATAAGGTTCTATTGAAAAGTCTATATTGTTTCAATTTTTTAAAAGGTTTTGTTAAGAAAAGAGTATATTTTTGCATGGGTTTGTTTTTGTGAATTTTTGTGGGTTTCTTTTTATGGCTTCTGTTTTCTAGCTATGTTTGCAATGGAATAAAATTGTTAACATTATGCAGTTTTTGTCAATTGTCGTTGCCTAGCTTGGGTTATATTGTCTCATTTTCAATAAGGTGTTGCTGAAAAGGCTATATTGCTTCAATTTTTGATAAGGCACTTTTGAGAAAAGACTATATTTTATGTTAGAAGTAATATTATTTCGTTTATGGTTGGTATTTTGTGGCTATCGTCTTGCATGGGTTTTGTGGCTATGGTTTTGCATGGGATTTGTGTATTGTTGTTTGTTGTTCTCTAGCTTGCACTATATTGTTTCATTTCTGATAAGGTTCTGGTCAAAAGGCTATATTGTTCCATTTTTGATAAGGTGTTGTTGAGAAAAGACTTAGATATTTTTGCATCGGTTTGTTACTGTGCATTTTTGTGTTTTATGGGTTCCTCCATGTGGGTCGCTGTTGAAACAAATATTGTTTGATTTATGCCTTTCATTTTATCCCTATGGTTGCAATGCAATAAAATAGTTAACCTTATACATTTTATGTTGATTTCCATAAGGCATTGTTGATTGTTGTTTTCTAGCTTTAATATAGTTAACATTATACAGTTTGTGTTGATTTCGATAGGGGTCGTTGTTGAAACGAATATTGTTTGATTTATGCCTTTCATTTTATCCCTATGGTTGCAACGCAATAAAATAGTTAACCTTATACAGTTTATGTTGATTTCCATAAGGCATTGTTGATTGTTGTTGTCTAGCTTTAATATAGTTAACATTATACAGTTTGTGTTGATTTCGATAGGGGTCATTGTTGAAATGAATATTGCTTGATTTATGCCTTTCATTTTATCCCTATGGTTGCAACGCAATAAAATAGTTGACCTTATACAGTTTATGTTGATTTCCATAAGGCATTGTTGATTGTTGTTGTCTAGCATTAATATAGTTAACATTATACAATTTGTCTTGATTTCAATAAGGTATTGTTGATTGTTGTTGTCTAGCTTAGGCTATATTGTTTCAAGTTGTGATAAGGTGGTGTTGAGAAAAGACTATATTTTTGCATGGCTTTGTAACTGTTATTTTTTGTGTTTTGTTGGTTTTTGTATCTGGGTTGGTGTTCAACCCAAATTGCATTTTTGTGGATATGGTTGCAACACAATAAAATAGTTAACATTATATAGTTTATGTTGATTTTGATAGTGCATTGTTGATTGTTGTTGTTTGGCTTTAAAATAGTTAACGTTATACAGTTTATGTTGATTTCCATAAGGAATTGTTGATTGTTGTTGTCTAACTTAGGCTATATTGTCTCATTTTCGATGAGGTGTTGTTGAAAAGGCTATATTGTCTCATTTTCAATAGGGTGTTGTTCAAAGAAGACTATATTGTTTGTTAAAAGCAATATTGTTTTGTTTATGGTTCGTGTTATGTGGCTATGGTTTTGTATGGGTTTGTCATTGTGATTTTTTGTGTTTTGTGGGTTTCTACATTTGGGTCACTGTTGAAACAAATATTGTTTGATTTATGCCCTACGTTTTGTGGGTATGGTTGCAACTAAATAAAATAGTTAATGTTATATAGTTTGTGTTGATTTACATAGGGTATTATTGATTGTTGTTCTCTAGCTTAGATTGCATTGTTTCATTTTTTATAAGGTTCAGTTGAAAAGGATGGATTTTTGTGTTTTCAATAAGGTGTTGTTGAGAAAATACTTTAGTTTTGCATGGGTTTGTTACTGTGCATTTTTTTGTGTTTTGTCGGTTTTACCATCTGGGTCACTTTTGAAACCAATATCAAATAGTTAATGTTATACAATTTAAATGTTGATTGTTGTTCTCTAGCTTGTTAGCCGATAGGCTATTTTTGTGAACTTTGGTTGGAATTTCTGTCAGCCTTCCCAATTTTTGAGCCTTCCGGCGGCCATGGAAAAGGTGGTAGGTGTTCTTGAACTTTGGTCAAAAAATTTGTCATCCCCCTCGGTTATCCGTCATCCTTCTTAGTTTTTAGGCCTTTACGACGGCCATGAAAAAGGTTGCAGAGGCACTTGGCATGCATTGGGAATAGGTTGGTAGAATTTCCACTCCACAGATAGAGAAGGCCAACAAAATTAAATGTTGGTTTGCATCAACATTATTTGTTGTATGGTTTGCATGTGTTGGTGATGATTGTAATAACACCTTCTGTTTATTCATTTTTGGCTTCCATTTAGTGGTCATGGTTGCAACGTAACCAAATAGTTAATGTTGTGCAGTTTATGTTGTTTTCCATAATGCATTATCAAGTGTTCTTGTCTAGCTTTGGCTATATTGTTTCATTTTTTATAACACAGTCTTGGGAAAAGTATTTGACTTCTTCCTTGAGTAGCTTCAAAAATATTTTGAGCACATTGTATGTGGAAACCAATGTTTCTTATCATGTTTAATATAAAGCCTATTATTGTCAAAATTCCTTTTTGAGGATGAAACAAATAACAACTTTCTTCCCAAATAACAAACTATCTTCTCAAAACAATAAATATGAACATTTATTTTGTTTTCCTTTCTAAATAATGTTTTGTTTAATATATAATTCTTGTTAAAATGAATTCCACTCATGGTTCATTTGATAGTTAATTAGCATAACAATGTGCTGAGAGTCAAAGATTTAGTCATCGAATTTTAGAATAAAGACCTTAAGGTTCAATCAAGAACACACACATATAACCAGATATATATCTATGTGTACACATGTATATATCTATTTATATATAGAACGCTATATCTAAATAGATGTATTTACCATATTTTTTCCTCACTACGTAACTCCTCCCCTTCAAATTTATGAAGAGAGCAAACATCCAGATTGAATTTTCCCTCAATTGACTCGCCAAGAATGCTACAAATTCAAATCTTTTGTTGCCTATAATTTATTGCCTGGTCCAAAGAAAGGAATTATTATAGTCAACAAAAGGTTTGAATTCATAGCCTTCTCAACTAGTCAATTGAGGGAAAATGTAGTGTGGATGTTTGCTCTCTTAAACGTTATTTGGCATCAACATTAACTGTTGTATGGTTTGCATGTGCTAGCGATGGTTGTAATAGCAGCTATCGTTTATTCATTTGTGGTTTTTGTTTTGTGGTTATGGTTGCAACATAACCAAATAGTTAATGCTATATAGTTTATGTTGTTTCCCATAAGGAATTGTTAAGTGTTCTTGTCTAGCTTTGGCTATATTGTTTCATTTTTTATAAGGCAGCCTTAGGAAAATAATTTGTCTTCTTCCTTAAATAGCTTCAAAAAGGATTTGAACACATTTTAGGTGGCAACCAGTGTTTCTTAATATGCTTAATATAAAGCCTATTATTGTAAGAATTCCTTTTTAACGATGAAAGAAATAACAACTATCTTCCCAAATAAAAACTATCTTCTCAAAACAATAAATATTAATGTTTTGTTTTCCTTTATAAATAATTTTTTGTTTAATATATAATTCTTATTGGAATGAATTCCACTCATGTTTCATATGATACTTAATTAGCATAACAAGGTGCTGAGAGTCAAAGATTTAGTCATGGAATTTTAGAATAAAGACCTTAAGGTTCAATCAAGATGATATTAGTAGTTTTAGTTATAATAATATGTTCAAAATTCAATTATTGCATAATAGAATGACTCAAAGGTACATACCTATTTCTCTTATTGGTTGATATGTTGCGTTTCTCTTTTATATACCTTGCATTTAATACTTGTTGAAGTAATAAAATAGTTTATGCTATTTTCCATAGGGCATTGTTGATTGTTCTTTTGTGGCCTTGAATAAATTATTTGATTTATGGTTTCTATGTGGTGGCGATGGTTGTAAAGTAATAAATCAATTCATGTTCTTCTTGATAAGGAATTCTTAGCTATTTTTGTGTGTCTTTAAGGATAGTTCTTATTTGTGTACACCTTAATAAGGATTTGTTAGTATGGCAGGTTGTATACTAAGTGTGAGATGAAACATTGGTCTCACTATTGATTATAGTGGAAAACCAAAAATACATTATCCACCACCATAATCAATGGTGATATCAGTGTTTTTTATTATAATTAATATAGAGGTTGTTGTTCATATGAATGTTGTCTACATCTAATTTCATATAGATACATATTTGCACATAGGGAAAATAAAATGAAACGCAACAAAAGAAACCCTGTTCTCCACTCTACCATATTGGGCCATGGACCGTCATAGGTTGTTACACAAATATATCCATAGGTGTTATTCAAACAAATGAATGTTGTTTGCATCTAATGTTAGAAACACATAGATCTGCAGATAGCAAATATAAAATCAAACACAACAAAATGAGGCCTACTCTTGACCCTATCATATTGGGTCATGGAGCTTGATGGGCTCTCACCAAACCCCTGAGCAAGAACATACATCATCCACCACTTTGATCAATGGTGAAATCAATCTTCCTTATTACACTTACTATATAGTCTATCATTCTAACAAATCCTTTTTTGAGGCTGGAAGAAATAATAACTATAAAGGTGTATTTAACACATGCAATACATATATATGCAGCTACAAAACAAAAGTTACACCCTATATATATATATATATATATATATATATATATATATATATATCAAGTTAGATGCACATATACGCATTGTTGATTGTGCTCTACAAAAAACTATATTATTTGTTGAAACAAATATTTTTTGATTTATGCTTTTCCTTTTTTGGCAATGGTTTTGGATGGGTTTGTTACTATGAATTTTTGTGCTCTACAGGTTTTTCCATCTGATGTAGTGTTTCATTTTTCTTTTCTTGTGTGCACATATTTATGTATGTAAAATTAGATATAGACAACATTCATATATACTCTACTTTATAGTAATCATAATAAGAAACATTTTTCTACATACAATGTGTTGAAAAGCTCTTAGAAGTTATTTAAGGAAGAAGTTCTATAGAGATGGTGGCATCAATGTTTGATATAACACTCACAATATGGCTTATTATTCCAACAATGTTTCAGTATGTATCAATGTTGTTTGCAACTACTATGACATACATCCAAATCTGCACATGGCATTGTTCATCAGTGTTTCCCTTGCAACCATTAGCACCACATGTAAACCAACAATGCCTTATGGAAATTAACATAAACTATATATCATTACATTCCCACATATACTTTTTGTGTCTATATATATTTACGCAATAATTCCTACAAATGCAGCCAGGGCATGCAATGCCTAAATATGTTCTTGTAAAACAAAATGTGCGCCAATATTTGCAAAACAAAATCATTGCTTTTGCAATGATTGCGCTATGCAAAAAACACAAAATAGGCTCCAACCATCTTCATAGAAATTTTGCAACAAATAATTGCACTTGTATGTTCACATAAGCTTTCCCTCCTTACTCACACCTCTGATAGAAGGTAAAGCCACAAAACCACACCCAGCAATTCCTTGTTGAAAATTGCACAGACATTCGCTATGTTTTCTGAGGATTTAAACGGTAAGTGTTACTTACAACCATTGCCACTACACGGAAACCATACAACAATAAAAATCTAGCAGTGACAAACCCATTGAAAACCTTCACCATAAAACGTGAACCATAAATGAAACTGTATTGCTTTCAATAGTGACCCAGATGAAAAAACCCATAGAAACACAACAATTCACAATAACAATCCAACACAAAAAACAAACAATATTGTCATACAACCATCGTGGCTACACCGAGTTGATAAATGAAACAATATACCCTAAGCTAGAGAGCTACAATGAAAAATGGCCTATGGAAAATAGCATAAACTATTTTTGAAACTATGTTGCTTTCAACAGTGACCAAAATGGAAAAAACCACAAAACACAACAATTCATAGTAGCAATCCAACGTAAAAATAAACAATATTGCCTTCCAACTATCATGGTTGCACAGAGAGCATAAATGAAATAATATACCCTGAACCAGAGAACAACAATGAACAATGGCCTATGGAAAATAACATGAATTATTTTTGAAATACTTTAGAAAGGGTTTTTCCAATATGCACCTCTACCCGCTTGCTTCAAATGCACCTCTTCCTACTTTCCAAAACCAATACAACAGTCTTGGTAATGGCAATATCGATCATAGTGATGGACAATGTATGACCTCTATGCATAGATATGTATGTATGTCATAGCAGATGCAAACAACATTGATTCCATAAGACATTGGTGATTATTGTTCTCTAGGTTAGGGTGTACTGTTTCATTTTTGATAAGAGGTTGTTTAATAGGCTATACTATTTGATTTTCGATAAGGTGTTGTACCAAGAAGAAAACAAAATTAGATTTTTGTTGGATATAAATAAGAAAGCACATGACAATGTTGACACATTTGAAAACTAGAACCATTTCTCTGTAGTGCATAGGCTGCTCCCAAATGGCTAGCAAACAAAAAAGGTGAAAGACACATAAATATCTCAAATATTCATGTTATACACATAACCTCAAAAACACATGTAGAAAATTCATATACAGACATACACACTCACGCCTTAAATAAAAACAATATTAGTTTCAATAGCATCTTATCAGAAAGGAAACAATATAGCCAAATCTATAGACTGATAGTTGACAATGCCTTATGGACAACATCATAAAGTCTATAACATTTACTATTGCATTGCAAATCAAATATGAAACAATATAGCCAGAGCTGAAGTAATAAAATAGTTTATGCTACTTTCCTAACTTCAAAAAGCTTTTTAGCACATTGTATGTGGCAAGCAATGTTTCTTATTATGCTTAATATGAAGCCTATTATTGCAAGAATTCCTCTTGAGGACAAAACAAATAACAACACTCCTAGCAAAGTAATAAACAAGGGGACCAATTTATATGAATGTTGTCTACATATTATTTCACATACATACATATCTACACACAGGAAAAGAACAATGAAATGCAACAAAAGAAAGACATACTTTAGTGTTTGTTGTATGGTTTGTGTCTGTAGGAAATAGTTACAAAGTAATAAAACAATTCATGCTCTTCTCAATATGACACTGTTGGTTGTCTTTGTGTGGCCTGGGGTGACAATTTGCACTGTTTTCCATATGACATTGGTGATTGTTGAGTTGTGGCTTTAGCAATACATGTGGAAAATGCATTTAGGCACATACATAGCCACATATACATATAGACATTCAAAATAGTGAATAGCAATTGTGGAGATATAAGAGTATGTGGAAATTGAGATAGACAAGAAGCAAATAACTATATTGATATTAAAAACTGGACATATCTATATATACATAGATGCATATCTTGATTTAGATACATGTAAAAAATGCATGTACACACATACAAATGCATTACAAACACATTTGTCTACACATGATTGTATCAAGATGTTGTATGCATTGAGAACATTGAATTGCATGCATACACGTTTCTATATACGTATATGTAGATGTATACATGAATACAAGCACATGTCCACTTGAGTATATATAATAATAGCTGGAAGTACAAAGTTTTTTTTTCAAATTGCACCTTTTTCTGCTTGGTTTAGGTGTACCTCTTCCCGCTTACTTTCTCTTTGCTCCTTGATTTCTTCAGCGTCTGCAAAAAATGGGTAATAAATTATCACAACCGACACTTTTGTATTGCTTTTCCAACTATCGCCCCATGCAGGAAAACAAAAAAAAAACCTACTCCCAGCTGGACAGTAGCTTGACAATGCATGATCAAACTTGCACCTTCATAGAAGCTTGCTCTCCTTGCTCATAGTTGTGATAGATGATAAAGCCACAAAACAACAACCAACAATGCCTTGTCCAAAATTGTGCAAACACTTGATTGTACTGGTGGACAATGTATTCAACTATGTGCAGGAATATATGTATGTCATAGTGGATGCAAAGAACATTGATACATAGTGATCCCTATCTTTATTAGATTGGGACATCCTTGGAATCATAAGGTGTATTTTAAGTGTTCTATAATAATGTTTTTTTCATCTAATATCACATATGTAGATTTCTGCACGTATGGGAAATAAAATGAGTGGCAATGCTAGTCAAGAATTCCTTTTGGATAACAACATAAACTCTATAACATTTTCTATTTTATTATGTATCAAAAATGAAATGATATAGCCAAAGCTAGAGAGGAACAATTAACAATGCGTTATGGAAAATAACACAAACTATTTTATTGCATTGCAACCATTGGCATAGAATGAAAGCCATATATGAAATAATATTAAATTTTCTTGTGTGTAGATATGTGTGCATGTCAAAGTAGATGTAAACAATGTACATACATACTCTTACCGATGTTTATTATTTTGTGAAAATAGTTATTATTTGTTTGAACCTTGATAGGGAATTCTTCAAATGATATACTGTATATTAACTATTATATAGAACATTGAAGCCTTTTTCCTAATTATTTATTTTTCCTTGTATTGTTGATGTCTGTAGAAAAAAATTGAAAGACTAAAAACTGAAGAAAAAATTTTGGAATAATAAATTGTATATTAAGTGTTATATGAATCATTGAACCCTTTTTTTATTAATCCTTTGATGTCATATTCTGGATGTCTGTGCAAAAAAATTGAGAGATCATGTTGTGTTTTGAAGTCATAGAGCTTGTAGTCAGCAACTGGTGTTGTAGCTCTCATCTTTTAAAAGAGTAGCCCCAACAATGTCGGTGGACTCTGGCTCTACCCAAGCTGACGAACAATCCTCAAGCACTCTTCTTGTAAGTTTGTTCCTTGTTTTTTTTACTACTGACAATTAAATTGACACTTTGCCATGTGCATCGAGCAAACTGTGAATATGCTTCATTTGAATTAACAGTTGTTGTGATATATATTCTAACTAATTTATATTCAAACTCTTTATCTTTGCTTTTCCTTTCGATTTGTTGGCCATTTGGGAGTCACCTATCTATTAGGGGAAAAAATGTTACATTTTTCAAATGTGTCAACATTGTTGTTTGCTTCTAGACTTGTGTCACAACCATGAATATCTCATTGCTTCCGCTTCGCTGAGTAAAAGTACCTTGTAGGATACAAATGTACATCCAACCTTGATAGCACATGCGATACGATCTATTGATACTGTAGATGTTGTCCCATCTCTGATTCTCCAGCTAATGTCTTTTCAAAAAATAGGAGGTGATCAAAGCTCGGTTGATCGCTACAAAGTCATCCTTTCTGATGGAACCCACATGCAAATAGGGAATTTTCCTACAAAATACAATGACCTTTTGTTTATAGGGGAATTGAAAATAGGTTCCATCTTGTGCTTGACAAACTATTTGTGTAGGAGGTTGTGGGAATCAAGGTTAGATATTGTTTTGCACTACTTGTACTTGTTGTTTTATGCTTTCTTGTTTGTGGGGACCTCCTTTTTAAATATTTGATGTTTGTTTGGCTCCATGGGGATTGTCATATTGTCCTTAGATGTCAAAATGTCAGATTTATAGCTAATTGGAAAACCTAGATATTTGTTTAGAGATCAAGAAGAACAAATAGTTGGTTGCGAGTCGCCCTCCCCATCCAAACGAGCCTCAAAATTTGGGATTAATACATCCCCAAGACAACATAATGCTCCTGCAAATATCAACCCTATTAAAGGGTTGAATTTTTACCAAACCAAATGGACAATAAAAGGTCGGGTAACAATGAAAAGGGATATGCACCATTATAGCAAAGAGGGACGTGAGGTCCAAGTATTCAACTTTGACATTATTGACAGTGAGGGAACAAAAATATGAATCACTTGCTTTAATGACATAGAAGAATTGCATTATAATAGGGTTGAGGTGGGTCATACTTATTATGTGTTAAAAGGCTCAGTGAGACAAGTAGATAGGAAATTTAATAAGTTGAACAACTGTATGGAAATCATTTTGGATCAAAACTCAATGTTGAAATATTGTGACGATGAGGCCTTTGTGTCGGAGAAAGTATTTAAATTCATCCCAATAAATGAAATTGCAAATTGTAGCAATAACAATTTTATTGATATTATTGGGACTGTGGTGCATGTAGGAAAGGTATCGACTATACAAAAAAAGGATCAGTCTGAAACAATTCGCAAGACTATTAAACTTAATAATTTTTCATCCTTTTGCATTGATGTTAATTTGTGGGGCTCAAATTGGGAAGCAAAGGGTGACGAGCTGAAAAAGTTTTACGCCCCTGGTTTGGTTGTCAACCTTGTTGTTAAAAATGCGTGTGTTGGGTATTTCAATGGAATAGTTGTGAACACGACCATAGGGACTCTTCTATACATAAATCCTAACATCCTGGAAGCACAACTGTTGACCCAACGAGGACATATTGAGCCACCTACCATTGAACCCTCCTAGACAGTGCCTTGAAAGGTTGCTTTGGAAAATGGGAGAGTCACTATTAGATATATCTTAGATCACTTCCTTAGTTTTCTTGAAACTTTGCAGGCTACTATCAAGGCAACAATAAAATCTATTAAAACTGATGCATTTTGTTACGTTGCATGTCCCTTGTAGGCCAATGGCAGACAATGCAAGAAAAAGTGTGCAGATTCCACCCAAAATATGTGGTTCTGCCCTAAATGCCAGACAACAATAGTTGATTGTGACTTTCGATATTTATTGCAGCTAAAGATGGAAGACCACATAGGTGAGATTCAAGCTACTTCTTTTGATGAGGCTGCAACAAACTTATTACAGATGTCAACAAAAGAGATTTACATGTTGCAATATGAGTCTTCTACTGAAATAACTATTGAGTTTGTTATCAATGGTGTCACCTACACTTCATTTGTTTTCATTTTTCTTATTAAAAATCAAACCTATAATTCATAAGCAAGGCTTAAAACAATAATAGTCAAAGTTGCAAGAATTAACTTTGAAGTTGAGTGCAAGCTGTTGCTGTCAGATTTGTCTACAATTTCCCCTGTCGTGCAAGAGTCTCCAGAGATAGTTGTCATACTTCCTTGAATGCCAAACAATCAATGCCTAATTGTGACTTTGGATATTTGTTATACTTTATGTTGACTGGACATCTTTTTCCTTTTCTTTCTTTGTAGTGCTTGTCACATTAGAAGACCTTTCCTTTTTGTTGTTGTTGCTTTGTTACTCGTTTAACTAGTTATATATTAAGACAATGAAGTTTAGCCTATAATGTTTAACAAAAAAATATACACTTGTTTTATTTTGTATTGTTTATGTTGCTTATAGTTTTGTTCCACTTTATGTGTATGTTCCTCATTTTATTTTATGTTGTTTGGTTATATATTTATACATCATCCTATTTAACACATGTATCAGTATTTATAGCTATTCTTATATATACTTTTGGACATGGTTGTATTCATGTATACATTTACATATGCATATACATAAATATATATGCATGTAATTCAAATTTCTGAGTGCATACAACATTTTGATACATATGTGTATAGATATATGTGTCTATAATGGACTTATATACGTATATGCATGCAAAATTCAATATTTATAGGTATTTGTGACTTGTTTTTAATATCATATAGTTATTTGCTTCTTGTCTATTTCAATTGCCATATACTCTTATCTCTCCACAATCGTTGTTAGCTATAATGTTGGCTCCATTGAATCCATGGCTATTAAATGTTGTCCTTCCTTTGCATTCATAAAAGCACATCACATATGGTTATCTTCCATTTTCTTGGAGTTGCATATAAATTTATTTTTGATATAATATTTTCTATGTAAAATTTAATGATGACTATTCTCTATGGCCTGTGCAATGTTTTTGTGATTTTTCTTCAGTCCAGCTTATTAAAATCTGTCATTGCACAAGATTAAATATATAGGATGTAATGGAAATTTTGTCATTTGATTTCTATCATTCTGATCTTGTTTTGAATGTTCTCAATGCATACAATATCTTGATAGAGTTCTGTGTAGATATATGTGGCTATGATGTATTTCTATGTGTGAGTGTGTATGTCTGTATATGCATCTAATGCTTCTTAAATGTTCTCCCTACTAATTTTCCATTTCTAATCATAATTTCATGTTGCATATGGATATCATATGGTTCTTGGCTATAATGTTTGTTGTGTATGTTGTGCAGCTCAATCTACATCCCAGCACTGAACAATTCCTTATTGAAAATAAAATAAACTGCTCAATTACTTTGGTAAGTTTTAAATGAAAGGTATTATTGCAACCAACGCCAATATATGGAACCCATACATGAAACAATGTTTTCATGACAAGCTGTACCAAGTGATGTTTGTTTCCTCTGCCCAACCAAAATACACATATATGCGCATTTAAACTTGTCTATATTTCTTTCACATGTATTGACAACTTTGGGTGTGCATATGTATGTATGTTGTTTGCAAAAACACTCGTCACTGTGGTGGCTCACAATCTTCATATCAGGTAAAGCTACAAAACAATAGTCAACAATGCCTTATGGAAAATAACATAAATTGTTCAATTTCTTTGGTAACTTTAGAACTCTAAATATTATTGTGACCATTGGCACTATATAGAAAGCATATATGAAATAATTTTGTTATTGGTCTATTTTATTGCTTTGCAACCATCACGTCTATATGGAAACCATAAATGAAATAATATTTATTTCTTTGCAACGATTGCCTCTATATGGAAACTTTTAGCCGATAGGCTATATGTGTGAACTTTGGATGGAATTTTTGTCATCCTTCCTGGTTTTAAAGTTTTTGGGCAACAATCAACAATGCATATATGTTTGCATCTTCCTCCGCATACATATATATCAGTGTACGTTTTGTTTTCCACTTGCATCTTTATCTATTGCATGTGTTTGATGCATATATAGGAATCTGTTGCTTTGAAATATATTGCCACAAAAAAGTATGTGCTTCTTCTGTTGTGTTTCATTTTCCTTTTCCTATGTGTAGATATGTATGTATGTAAAATTAGATGTAGAAAACATATACTGCTCCCTATGTTTATTGTTTTTGGAAGATAGTTGTTAATTTTTTCCTCCTCAAAAGGGGAATTCTTCCAATAATAGGGTTTATATTAGGCCTAATAAGAAACATTGATATCACCATTCATCACAGTGGTGGGTAGTGTATGTTCTTGCTCAGGGGTTTGGTGAGAGCCTATCAGGATCCATGACCCAATATAATGGGGTGGAGAGTAGGCCTTCTTTTGTTTTGTTCCATTTTACTTTCCCTATGTGCAGATATGTATATTTGTGAAGTTAGCCATGGACAACATTCATCCTTATGTGCAACTATGTAGATATGTGAAATTAGATGCAAACAAGTGATATTGCCATGCCAACCTGTGCCAAGTGATGTTTATTTCCTTTGCTCCCATTGTGATTTCTATATTGGCAGGTCCACGTATGGCTATATATGTGTGTTGTCTACTTATAAACTTTAGCTCACAGTAGGGTATGTGCAAGATCATGATGGGCCAAAAAGTGGCGATATGATGGGTATGTGCAGGGTATGTGGCTGACAACTTTCGTTTTACCCAAAATTGATGAAACGAAAAGGGTTTTTAAAGCATATTCTCAACTTTCCACCAATATTAATTATGCTTTACTTTGAATTTAATAAGTAATTATTATTTATTTTCTATTTGAATTATGACTAAAGTCTTGATTGATAGGTTGATTGAAAAACATCTATAGCTTTCAAACAGTATCACATTTTTTGAATCTGAAACTTGCGTCACATTTTATGCTTCGCATACTATAGGATTAAAAAAATTTAATTAATTTCATGAAGTTTTGACCAAGTTAAGGTGGTCAGACATATGAGTTTTTTATATTTTTTAAAAGTTGTAATAAAAAATTCATAATTAATTATTTACTTGGAAAAAAATGACAAAAAAATATGCATCACATATGGACATGAGTCCTCTACTTATATCTAAAATATTATAAAAAAATATTATCATTTTATTGTGGTTAGGGTGGTCAGACAAACACCTACTTATTTTATCCCTGAAATTTAAGTACTACTACATTGAAATTTCAGATTTTCACCATTTGAATAGTTTTTTTTTTTAAATAAACCTAGTAGTTTAGAAACTACATTCAATTTTCTACAGATTCTATTCTTACATATTTTTGAAATAAAATAGATCATAACTTATTCAAATTTTTACGTCAAGCTTTCTAACTTTGATTTTTCTGATTTTTTTGCCACTTAAGGGCCTACTTTTTATATGATGATCCTACACATACCCAATAACAAACCGATTCAAAACCTTCACCACAAAATGCGAACCATAAATGGAACAATATTGGTTTCAATAGTAAGCCAGATGAAGAAAACCACACAAAACACATGATATTAACTATTTTGCAACCATTCACACAAAACAGTGGCCATAAATGATTCAATATAGCCTAAGCTAGATAATTGCAACCATCACCACAAAACATAAGCCATAACAGAAACAATATTGGTACCAACAGTCACCTAGATGGGAAAGCCCACAAAGATAATTTTTTTCCCATCTTTTCCACGTTGTAGCCAACATTCATCCCTATGTACAAATATGTATGTATGTGAGCTCAAATGCAAAGAACATTCATAGATACTCCTTCCTATGTTTATTCTTTTCATAAGGTAATTTTTTTTTTTTGTATGTCTATACTTAAACTTGTCCACAAAAATTAATTTCTAGTTACCATCATGTAGCCCTATCTCTATTCGTTGAGAATTTTCACGACATCTAACAAAAGAACAAGTACATATGTTTCAATTGATAGTTGCAGTTTTGTTGTTCGAGACCCACATCATGCATTTATTGAAATTGCTTTTGTCAACTGAAACATGTGGTACTTGTTCTTGTGTGAAGTAATTGTCTTAGGCTTAGGATTTTCAAGTTCTTTTTGCAAAAAAAAAGGGGGAACATAATCCACAACATGTGTCAAATTACATGTAGCCACATATATTTAAAACCTCGGGAAACATAGCAAATGTCTGTGAAATTCTCGATAACGCATTGTTGGGTCTCGTTATGTTGCTATGCCTATTATCAACATCGTGAGCAAGGAGGGTAAGCTTCTGTGAGGGTGCAAGTTTGATCATGAATTTTCTAGCTTTTGTGAAGGTGGTTGGAGGTTATTTTATGCTTTTTGCATGGGGCGATGGTTGCAAAAGCAAAAGAAGAGTGTCATTTGTGATAATTTTTGCCCGCTTTTTGCAAGAAAGCTAGTGAGAAGATGTGTGTTTGAAGCAAGCAGGAAGAGGTGCATATCAAAAAAACCTTTTGTGATTTTGTTTCATTTGTGGTGTGTGCAGGCATTCGCTACGTTTTCCAAGGCTTTAAAAGGTATGTGTTACTTACAACCATCACCACTACATGGAAACCATGCAACAATTAATGTCGATGCCATTTTTTTGGCCCTCTCTATCAATGCACCAAACACTTTTAATTTAAAAAACAAAAACCACCTGCCACCTTTTCCCTGACCACCGTAAGGCTTAAAAACCGGGAAGGCTGATGAAAATCCTGACCAAAGTTCAATGTAGACTATCTTCCATCATCTTGCAATCTATGTTCTTCCAAAACAACCAACCACTTGTAAGTAACACCTACCATTTCAAACCTTGGAAAACATAGTGCTCGACTGTGATGAGGGTAGGCTTCTATTAAGGTTCAAGTGCGGTTAGCCGTTGTGGAATTTATGTGAAGGTGGTTGGATGTTATTTTGTGTTCTTTGCATGGGGCAATGGTTACAAAAGCACTACAAAAGTGTTGGTTGTGATAATTCTTTGTCCATTTCTTCTAGGCATGAATCTTGTATATAACACTTAAAAATACAGTTTATCATTCCAAGAATTTCACATAAAGTAAACATAGGGATTAGTATGTATCAATGGTGTTTGCATCTTCTATGACATACATACATATCTGTACATAGGGGAAATACATTGTCCACCACTACAAATAATGGTGGCATCAATATTCCATATAACACTCAAAATACAACTTATCATTCCAAAAATGTGCTAGTATGTATCAATCTTGTTTGCATCTGCTATGACATACATCCAAACTTGCACATTGCATTGTTCATCACTGTGGTCAATGGTTACATCAATGTTCCATATAACAATTAAAATACAATGTATCATTGCATGAGTGTCCCAACAAAATAAACATAGGGATCAGTATGTATCAATGTTCTTTGCATCTATGATGACATACATACATATCTACACATAGGGGAAATCCCATTTCCCATCACTCCGATCAATGGTGTCATCACGAAGACTTTTCTATTTCTTTACCAAACATCCTCCCATGCAAAAAAACACAAAACAAGTGATTTGTATTTTTGTCTACTCACTGTCAATAATGTCAAAGCTGAATATTTGGTCCTCACATCCTTGTTTATTGTAATGGTGATTATCCCTTTTAGTTGTCACGTAACCTTTTATTTTCCATCGTCTACCTATTGTCTATATGTAATTCCACATACATACATTTCCACACATTGTTTTTGTGTCTATATGTATCCAAGGCATGCAATGCTTGTATACCTTCTTGGAAAACAAAATCTACATTGATATGTAGGTATGATCGAGAGCAGGCATCATTTTGTTGTGTTTGATTTTATATTTCCTATGTGCACGTCTGTGTGTTTCTTATATTAGATGCAAACAAGATTTATATGTTTGAAGACTACTTATGGATATATATGTGTAACAACCTATGATAGTCAATGGCCCAATATGGTAGGGTGGAGAGCAGGCTTTCTTTTGTTGCGTTTCAATTTATTTTATTTTCCCTATGTGTATATGTATATGTGTTATTATTTCTTTTAGCCTCAAAAAGGAGTTGTTTGAATGATAGACTATAGATTAAGTGTAATAAGGAACATTGATTTCACCATTCATTAGAGTGGTGGATGATGTATGTTCTTGCTATGCGTAGATCTTCCTTTCTTTTTTGCTAGATACTACAGGATACATGCCAACAATTACAGTGCACTATGAATCAAACAAGAGGATTGTCTCCAACAATTGTGTTCAATGGGCCATAATCATGAAATGTTGCTATTCTTTACAATAACTGTACTATGTAAGACCCCATATTGCATGTGATTAATAAAACCCTAATTTGTTTTATGTTCTTCCTAAATAAATGGTAAGATGTATTGTGGATGATTAGTAGTGCGATTATTTGATAATATTCTTGCATATCATTTGTACATTATGTTTTATTGTCATTACCATAAAGGTGGAACTCACTTGTATACCATAGAATGCAAATTGAGATTCTAAATGGATTATTATATAGTTAAAGCTTAAAACATCCAGCTAACAGATTAATGTGATACACAATTGATGCTTACGATTGTGTTGGCAATGTACAGGAAGGAAATGGTGTTAACATCGGAGAACCATCAAGAGCAAATAAAAAGACTTATTTATGAGGATTGCAAGGGAATTTAGTTGTGATTCATGTAAGATGTAAGTGGGGATTCGATCTTGGAAACCCCTAGCTAAGTTTGAAACTCAAATGGAACCTTGAGTGGGATTTTAACGAGAGTTGTTGGTCAAAATTTTGGGTTAGGGTGCAAAAATAAACCCCTTGGGTCTATACCATAGTGGTAGGGGTCAAGTGGGCATATATTAGTGCCCCGACATCATGATTTGACCCCCGAAAAGCTCTCATAATGGAGAGTGACGAATTTTGAGAAGAGGATGGGGTGGAAAGATTGAGTGTTTGTCCAAATGCATGTTCTCATTAAGGGGGAGAGGACCTTCATTGATGGGGGAGGTACACTCCACACCTTCCCATCCAAGAGTTGCAATTGATGAAACTTCTTTATATTTGGAGAGGAAGGAGTGGGGTGTTACCCACTTCTCCTTTTGGAGAACTTTAGTGAGGATGGTAGGAAGGTTGAGAAGATGAGAGGAGTCATGTTGGAGAGAGAGTGTTCAAGATGGCTTGGTTGGAGGGAAAAGAAGGATCAAAGAGTAAAAGTCCAATGCCTAAAGCAAAGAGATAAGTCTTGCTATTCCCATTTTTCCTTGTTTACTTGTTGTAGGAGAGAGATATGTTTTTGTGGATCTTTGTTGAATATGATGAGTGAAAAGTCTACATGTAAGAAATGTGAATGTTGTGCTATTTTCATCCCTTTCATAAAAGTTTGATAATACTCCATTCATCTTCTTGGGGTCAAAATAATTCTTGCTCAGGGGTATGGCTAGAGCCCACAAGGCTCCATGATGCCATTATGGTAGGGTGGAGAGCAAGCCATGCTAATTTGTGTGTTCCTTATTGTGTGCTAAATAATGTTGTAATATTGTAGAATATGTCTCTTGTAAAAACAAAAATATTGAAGAATGGAAAGAAGATCCTTAGTCGTTGGCATGATTGTTTCATTTCTGTGTTGATTAGCAATGTTGAAAGTTTGAGTAATGAGAATAGTATCTTGTGATCATAAAAGAAGGATATATTCTATGAAGCTATACTCGGCAAATGGATAGGATATATATAAATATTTTCTTTGTGAAGGAAGGAATTTTTGCATGTCTTCCTACTTTTAGTTGTGTATTGTATTAGGAGAAGAACTCTGGTGCTTGCACTATCAAGAATGTATCTATTTAAGTATGAAGGAAATAATCGTTGATGAGTGATATCAACATTAATCTAAACTAATTCAAATAATACTCGTCTGGTCATTTCACTTTACAAAAATTTATTACTGTACATGTTGAATTTGTATACTTCATGAATTCGATCTCTTGGGTTAGTTCAAGAGTAAGTTGAGCTTTAACAACCCACAAATGCAAGGGTTATTTTGGCATTACTGTGGTTTGGTACAATAATGAAGTGGAGCCTTTGCAAGAGCGTAACCCACGTTCAAATCCCAATCACTGTAAAATGGCAACCAATAACTCCAACATACATAAGGTAAGGCTGTAACCAAATAAATGTATGGTATTGAGGGGCATCCATCCATATTTAGAAACCTAACAGTATAAACCTCAGTCAGATTCGGCAATAATACTATTTTGTAACCATTTAAAATCTTTAGGTATATATTAAAAATCCAACACAGAAAAGGGAAAATAAATAAATCAAAAAACAAAGTTATATTGGATTAGTTATAAAATGTCAGATAGGCATGTTTGCAATATCCTAAGATATCAATCTGTCATACAAATGGGAAGAAAGTGTAAAGAGCGACATTGCGAGAAGATCCTGACTATAGGGATATGTCTTGATCTCCCGATTAATCCAACTCATCCTTTTTATTTATGCTTGGATTCAATCTACTAATGACATTCAACCATGTCACAGAAAGCACAGATTCACTCCACTAATTCCCCGTTGGTGAGAAACCATATGTGAGAAATCAAAAAAATGGTTGTTAACCTAATGAAGATGTAATAGATGCTAAGCAATAAATATATAAAAAAAGGATATCTGATTTTTAAAAAATATATATATATTCTGAATTCGCATGCCTATGATGTGTTATAGAAAGTAGACCTTATTTGCATTGCATACTGCAATATGTCTTCTTTATATTTGTATATATTCGTGGGCACTAGGTCGACCCGGACTTGCATAATTGGTAAGGACGGACTGATTGTTTGATGTTTTTACTTGTTTTGCTTTCTCTTTTCCCTGCATAGACGTCAAAATCATTTACATTTGAGAAGTTGGAGCTGGGGCTCTGAATCGAAACAGTAATAGGGAGTGTGAGCATGAAATTGTGATTTCAAGAATCTGCAATTTAATTAATTCCTAACCTCTCCCTATTGCTAGACACATTTACTCCTTGGGGCACATCTTATCATAGCTGTCTACTCATAGTTGCTCCTTGTGGGAAATCTTGAATTCATTTCTACCCATGTCAGACTGAGCTGAGGGAGTATTTAAAGCCCAGTCGTAAATCATAAACTATTTCACCCAACTCGAACTGGAGAGGACGTAAGATGACAGCAGGGTAAATTGAGAAGCCAGAGATGATATATGATAAACGACAACTGAAGAATTCTTGGAGCAGTAACCAATGCCTTCCTCTCTTTGTTAATTCATAGGATATTTGGTAGATTTCATGATGAAAAAAGAAAAAATCTCCTCTGGTCTTTTGGGTGCACTAAGAATGGTTAGAATTTAAGATCACTTTTGTTATTTTGTCTTCATGGTTAGCTGGAATGCTTCGTTCTTCTTTCTTTTCATACCGTATATTGTTGGTCACGAACCTGCCTACTGTAAAAGTAGATTTGCCATCAGGTTTGACAGTAGAATTAATTGGTAAGTATGGGCAAATGTTAGTTGGAGGTCATTGAATTAAAACTGTTGGTCAATCTACTCCCTCTGACAAGAATCTATGGCCATCTCATGTGGTTGTCATTTTTGTTCCATCGATATGTTGAGTTATGAAGTCATTAATAAATCCTTCCTCTCCAAGGAAGACTCTGACAAGCAAACCTGTAGGCTAGCCATTTCACATCTTATTTTGGGTTTCCATGTATGGAGATTAATGGAGTCAGAAAACTTTTATTTCGGGAAATCACTTATATATGTCCTTGCATTTCAGATTATTCTTCCCCGTGCAACAATTAGGTGTAGCTTTTAATGCCTATATAATGAAGAGAAGACTTCTTCCCTACCTAATTAGTTTTGCACTATTGCTCTGTGGATTGCACGTATGTCTGTGTGTATATATGAGTGTGTATGTATATATGTATATACGTACACATATGTGTGTACAATTCTTTTTATTTTTTTATGTTTCTTGATTTTTTATAAACTCTAAACCGGATACAACACCACATAGGCTATTTAAGATTTTACACTCTCATATGCAAGTGCCGCAGCTGTAACAGACTATAGAAAGGTACCAGAAAATTATTTAAGCTTAAAAGGTTCCATATTCAAGTGCTGCAGCTATGACAACTTCCAGTGGTATTGGAAAGTTTGTTTAAGTTTCTACACCATCCTGTACGTAAATGGTATTCATCAATTATAAATGTGAAAGAATGCATTAACATCATTTTCATCAGGAATCATAGTGGGTATATCTGCCTCAGGGATAACTATATTAAATTTGAATCCTAAATTATTGATAACCATAGAGTTAGCAATGTTATACGTGTTTGCATTAGTATCACTTTCTAGAGGGATGGATCTTAGCCCCTTTCTGCTAAGCATTCGTAAATTTTGTTCACACATTAGTGATTTGGGAAATTCGTAACAATAATATCTTTAGAACGTAGTTAGTGTAGAAGATAAAGTTAATCCTCATGAAAAAAAAAAAAACTACGAAGAAATTTTTTCCTGTGGCAAGTTTACTGTAATGAGAGAGGCGTTGGAAAATTTCCATGTTTGGAGCTCCACATTTACTCCATTTATTTCAACTCTTAAAAGTCTTCTCTAATCTTCACGTTTAAATAATCCCTTTAAAGAATAAGAGAATATATCCCCACTCATATTAATTTAGAATAAAGTAAGGGTATGTAAAATATATTCTTTTAAGGGTAAAGTAAGGGTTGAGTATTTTTACCATACCTTTTAAAAGCAAAAAAATAATGAATATATATATATATTTTCTTTAAATAATATATATAGGAAATAATTTACTTAATTGAAAAAGGTAATCATTATTATTATGATAATTTTAAATTATTATAATAATGATTTATTTTTAATAAATTTAAATTACTTCGTAAGGAAAATGGAATATATATGTGCAAAGAAATTAACTATTTATTATATTATGGATATGAATTCGAATATTTGACAATTATTCAAATAGATTTAACAATAATAATAAATCCCATCTTTCGAGTTTAAAGGAACATTAATATCAACAATCACTTTATTTGAAGCATTAAGAGTAACGGTAAAAAAAAAAATTAGCAGTACAATAAACAAGAGTAGTACTAATTTTAATGCCAAGCGATCAAGTGGTTACTGGGTGAATTATTTAGGATACTTGGATTAGCTATTGGAATTTATAGTCCCCATGCTCGTTATATATATCCATAATATTAATGTTGTGAATGATATTAGTGTTGATATTAACTTGGTTTCTAAGAGTGAGGATGACAATTGTATTGGAAGTAGTTTTGGTATCGAGAATGACCTTAACCTTGCATAGAGAATTAGTAGTATGTATTTAACCATGATTTGAATAAAAAAAACAAAATTATTTGAGTTTTTCTGGTGTAAAATTATGGGAATTACATACTACTTCTCTTTCCCTCTTCATTTCCATGCATATAGAATTTCCACCATTTCTAAATTCGCTTCCTTATCATTTTTTATATGCAAGATGTAATCATGGTATTGCATATTTTTTCCTTATAAATTATAGAATTGTTTAAATTTCATAATTTAGATATTGGTTACCAATGAAACATGTTTGCCTCACTAAAGTTCACATTTTCCTTGTGTGTACCTATATCTGAGTCAAACCATTTTAGATTGCAACTACATTCAATTTATATACAAGGTGTATAGATCTCCAAAATGCTAAATAGCTTTACGATCGTACGTTTTCATGGTGTATGGCCTTCGCCTACATTCTATCTGTATACAACGTAAGGCTATATATCTTTTATTCCATCTCTTATTTCACAACTGCATCTCAATTTATTAAAAATGTATAGCATAGATTTGAACTCAACCAATTTTCTCAGGTGCCAAAGCATTGTTTTTACCATTGATCAAAGTGGTGGACAATTAATGTTTTTGCTCGGGGGTTTGGTAAGAGCCCATGAGGCTCCATGAGCCAATATGGTAGGGTGGAGAGCAGGCCTTTTTTTTTTTGTGTTCATACTGCAATCCATTGCATGCACAAGGTATGCCTACATTTTATTTAATTGTTGTGTTCTATTATAGCTGCATTGCATATTATTTGTTATAAATTGTACAAGTCTTTATAATTCCTGATTTATTTATTGTCTAGCAATGGCATGTGTTTATTGCACTAAACTTCACATTATCCTTTCATGTTTGCAGATCATACTCAAGCCAAACAATCCCGCTTCGTGGATGTTTTGACGCCATTAGATCTTGTATAAAGTTAGTAGGGGCCGAAACATTGCTTTCACCATTGATCAAAGTGGTGGACAGTTTATTTCTTTGCTTAGGGGTTTGGTGAGAGTGCATGATGCTCCATGACCCAATATGGTAGGGTGGAGAGCAGGCCTTCTTTTCTTGTCTTTATACTACATTCCGCCACGTGCACAAGGTGTGCCTATATTTTATTTATTTCATCCCTTCTATTATAGGTGCATTGCATATTATCTATTATAAATTATATAACTCTTTATATTTCCTAATTTATATATTGTCTACCAATGACAAATGATCATTGCACTAAACTTCACAGTTTTTTGTTATTCTTGTAGAGCATACTCCAACCATAATGGGGATTTTGATGAAGTAATGTGTTATAACCGACCTTTCAGAATAATTATAGTGACTACAAAATCAGTTGCAATGGTCAAATAAACAATTAGATCCTCATAGACTCTATATTAAGTGTAATAAGGAACATTGATTTCACCATTGACGAGAGTGGTGGATGATGTATGTTCTTGCTTGGGGGTTTGGTGAGAGCCCATGAGGCTCCATGACCCAATATGGTAGGGTGGAGATCATGCCTCATTTTGTTGTGTTTCATTTTATATTTCCTATGTGCAGATCTCTATGTTTCTGACATAAGATTCAGACAAGATTCATATGTTTCATAGGCTATATATTAAGTGTAATATTAAATTTTTTTTGAGCATTGATTACATTGAGACAACAATCTCTATTTTTAAATCTCGTGCCCAAAAATTTTACATGTAATCTTTCAAGATATATTCCAATCACATGTAAAGTCAGATTCCTAAACAAAATAAAAAAATGTAGTTCAAAATTTTTGTACCAATCCACTTTTCCATTAACATCAACAAAATCCTATGGATGCAATTATCTCTTTATTGTTATGGTTGTCCATCACTTATGCAAATATAGTTATTTGACAATTGTATGTCCTATTACAAATCAATAATATTATAAGCTTTTAGATAATTCTATTATGCTTTTGACATAACCTACATGTATTAATACCTTTATTTGTGCCCTACCATTTTAGTGTAAAGGTATTATAAAAGGGTTATTAATGATGCCATAATGATTCTTAAATGTGGTCACTTTATCTCTCTTGGTATGTATCAATTTTGTTTGAATGTGCTATAGCATACATACTTATCTACACATAGGGGTAATAAGATATAACAGGACAAAATCAATGTTCCAACTAACACTTACAATATATAGTGCCATTTGCTACGTCCAGATATGCATGCACCCTCTGCTCTCTCTTAGATTGTATTCCTGCCATTTGTACGTCCCTCTACCTATCATCTCATCATTGCATGTCACCACACACAACTGCTAGTTTATTATTTTATATAATACCTTTTTAAGACACTAATTGAAATATTTTGCACTACTTATTTATTATTTTATTTAATACTTATTTATTATTTTATATAATACTTATTTATTATTTTATATAATATTTTTTTAAGACACTAATTGAAATAGTTTGCACTACTTATTTACTAGCAGTCAAATGCACAGGCATTCAACGATCAGCCGATAGGGGTCTACTGTAAATTGGTAATGAGTGGGGAGCAAGGAAGGAAGTTGTTAATATTTGCAATTATTAGAGAAAGTCAAAAAAAGGAAAGCATGTTAATAATTGAATATGGAATAAGAGGAATTGAATGACGATAAGATTTTTTGAATCTAAAGCAATTAATCATGAATATTTTTAATTACAATAATTCTTTTAAAGTGATTTTAATTAATTACATTTGGTAAATTAAATACAATTCAAATTTTCAAATAATTAGTTTTCGTAGTAATAATAAGTTCTCTCTAAAATTTAAAATATGATATAATTTTATGTGTATTTTAGTTTAATAGTTGGCAGGCGTAGATGCACATGTATATTTAACATTTTTATGTAGGTTAATCAATCAATTGATTAATTATTATTTAATTTTCTTAAGATAAGGCAATGCATTCAAAGACTAAGAATGATTTGCATAAAGAGAAAATTTATGTTTGATATGCTTTTCTACATTAACCAGTAAATTGTTTGATTATTATTTAGTTATCTTTAAATAATGTAGTCTAGTGTGAGAAATTGATCTTTGGATTTATACATCAATATTTCTTAGTTTGAAATTGATTATGAAAATAATCTTAGGAGAATGATTTTTCAATAAAAAATTTCTTAATAAATTAGTTGCGGAAAATTAAATAGAATTTAAATTTTTAAATAATTAGTTTTGTTACTAATAATCATTTTTGTCAAAAATGTAAGCTATCATATAATTTTATGTCTATTATACTTTAATAGTTGTTAGGCCTAGATGCACATTTATATTTGATATTTTTGTCTAGCTGATGAATCAATTGATTGATTATGATTTAATTATCGTAAGGTAGATATGAATACTAATACATGGAAAACTTGAAGTTGTGGATTAAATAACATAAACACGAGAGTTTCTCATTTCATAAGGCAACCAAAACAGTTGACATCATTATATTAGAACAATGAATATGCTTAATGGGCATATCAGTAAACACCTACCATTTTGTGTGGCATACTTTGATTAAGTTGTATTGTTGAAAGAGCCATTGTGGTGTGGGTTTGACAGTAGACCACTGTAAAAATTGTCGGCCTCGGCTCTATTTTTTAGCAAACTAGAGGGTTGTAAAACTATTGTGTCACACAATCTGTAAGTCGTTCTCAATGGGTATTTTTCCAAAACCAGTAATTTATTGTTCATGTGTTTTGTTGTCTATTTATTGTTTATTTTTTCTTTATAAATCATATTTTCTCAATTGAATACAATTGAAATTTGTAAAGTATTAGTTTTCTTAAGTAATATTAGTAAAATGATTTTTAAATAAAAAATTTCTTTATCAATCACATTTTCTCAATTGAATACAATTGAAATTTGTAAAGCATTATTTTTCTTAATAATTATAATCTTTGTCCAAAATTTAAGGTATTATATATTTTGTGTTAATAGAGTGTATATTTGATGTTTTTGTATAGGTAAATCAATTGTTTGATTCATTAAAATGGGAAGATGGTTCTTGTGTTTGGGAATATGATTTACCAGTTACAAAGTGGCTACCAAATTGTACATTATGTGCTATCTTCCTAAGATCAAATTAACAAGTATGCTTTTGAAAAAGTGATTCAATTAGTATAGTTATATCTTTTGGAAAGTGATTCCATTAGTTTAGTTGTAATGGACATCAGAAGTGGCTTTTGCAAAAAGTGAAGATGTTATAATTAGTACCAACTCCATAATTCTAGGATTCGAACAACATGCATACTTTGTCAAGGTATTTTAATTGAAATAGAAGCTACACATTGTTTGTAGGGAACATTAGAAAGATGTCACAAAATGTATACAACAATTTGTCTAGACATATATATATATATATGTAAGAACAAGTGTATGGCATTAAATGTAGAACTACAAAAGCCATGCTTGTTTTTCTTCCTACCATAATGGCATAATGAGGGTGCATGACCTATATTGAGATCCCTAAGCAAGAGAAGAATGAAACATGCACGGGAGATACCATGGAAATTTAGCATTCATTATTATTTTAATTGAATGGCAAGGCAGGCCTTGTTTTGAGACAATACAGAAAACACAATAATAAATCTATACAAGAATTTGTGCATATACATATATGCATGTAAGGAAAAAATGAATGATGTGAAATGGGAAACCAGAGTAGAACATGATGATTCTAACAATGGTATGTTGCTTAAGCAACACCGCACTCACTATTTGCACAATGCATCTTAATGAATATAAAACCTTGCAACCTGCTATCAACATGAACAATAAGCACTGAATGAAAGGCATGAACAATAAATAATGTGCTATCAAACCAACACCACAATGGCTCTCTCAACAATGCAACTTAAGTAATAAATATACTTTCTCACACATTTCGCAATGCATCAGTGTTAAAATCCTTCAACCTGGTATCAAAAGAAACAATAAACAGAGAACCAAAGGCATGAACAATAAATTAATCAAGGGTATGTGCAGGATCATCATCGAAAAAATAGGTCCTATGGCAAAAACTAGAAAACTGTATAGGGAAACTTTGTGACGTGAAAAAATTTGAATAAGCTATCTTATATTATTTCAAAAAATATGTAAGAATAGAATCTATAGAAATTGAATGTAGTTTCTAAACTACTAGGTTTTATTTAAAAAAAACAAAAAATCTATTCTTATAAAAATTTGAAATTCCCCCAATACAGTAGTACTAAATCTCGTGGAAAAAATAAGAAGTAGGTGTTTGACTGTGCTTCTAATCTCTAACCACAAGCAATAAAAGGATAATATTTTTATAATATTTTAGATATAAGCAGAGGACTCCATGTCCTGATGTGATGCATATTTTTTTTTGCAATTTTTTCCAAGTAAATAATTAACTATGAATTCCTTTTATTACAACTTTTAAAAAAAAAAATGAAAACTTGTATATTTTCCCAACTAATCCCTTTAACTCTTGGTCAAACTTCATGAAATTCATTTTTTATCCTATAGTATGCAAGCTGCTATAATGTATGGCCATGTTTCAGATTCAAAAAATGTAATACCATTTGAAATCAAGTAGATGTTTTTCAATCACCCCAATAACTCATAACTTCATGAAGGTAATTCAAATAGAAAATGAATAATAATTATTTATTAAATTCAAAATAAAGCATAATTTATATTAGTGGAAAGCTGAGAATCTCCTTTAAAAACCCTTTTCGTTTCATCAATTTTGGGTAAGAAAAGTCATTAGCCACATACCCTACACATACCCATCATATCACCACTTTTGGCCCATCATGATCCTGCACATCCCCTCAAATAATGATTTATTTCACTTCCAAAAAGATGTTGTACTCAACCCATTGGAATAAAAAAGGAAGCATTAAAAGTAACTAAGTATATGTGCAGAATGATCAAAGACAATGACAAAGTACAAATAATTAATGGTATTTATGGTTGGTCAATTGAATCTATTTACTGACATGCTAGCATTATATAGTTGGGAGAGGAAAACCTTTTTTTGTGGAGCACCTGTGTTGAAGCGAATGTATATGTAGCATTGAATTGAAAGAATTGCCATGTGGAAAATTTGACATGTACACACCAGAGCACTTTTGGCCTATAGGGTATGCAGTCTAAAATGTTATAAAACCCATGGAAAATCACATAGCTTATAATTTCATGACGAACATCATGAATTTTAAAGACATGGAAAATGCTATGGATTTTATAACATTTCGCTACACACCTTGTAGGGAAAGATTGCTGCTTTTGGTTCTTCATATCCACCATTTTAAATGAAAGATGTGCTACGCAAATATCTATCCAATGAAGAGCATATCTGATGATTATAATTATGCAGATTTCCACCTAAAAAAGGAAGATGGTCATTAGAAAAGAATAGTTTCATTTTTTTGAATCACATAACATGCCACTGAGTACACTTAATTGCCTATGTGGAAAGTTATATTCTTGGTGGAATCACATTTCATTGCAGAAAAAAGTAAGCGGAACAATTAACAATATTTATAGTTGGTTAATGAAATCTATTTATTGATAATAGGAAATTTTTGTACTTACATGGACCATGTTGGTGGTGTTCAACAAGAGTGGGTAGCATTGGATCAACTTGTTGGAGTAGGAAAGAATATGAAATAGACAATTTACAATATAGTAATTCCCTTGTATGCCTATTGCTTTCGTGCAACATTATAAAGCAAAAGATATAGACATAGAATAAAATAGGTTAGCATTGTTTGTTGTAAATAAAAAAGAGATAAAATAGGAGATTTTGAATGCATGGGATACTGGCAAACAATTGTGTATAAGTAATCTACTAAAAATGTTGAAAAGAGAGTTGTGGAAAAAAAGACAAATACAATGAATAGAATAAAGTATGTTTTTTTTATGGGCAAGTGTGTATGAGAATTTGTGTGTCTATGTATATAAGCAGCAACAAATATACGATGATAGAATCCAAAAGCACTAAACCCATGCTCGTTGTCCTCCCTACCATATTGGCATCATGAAGCCTCATGGGCTCTAGCTAAATCCCTGAGCAAAAAGGAAAGTAAGGTCCATGGGAAATTTTAAAGACTCTTAGCATATATGATAGAAAAAAAAATTAAAAAAATTCTAAAACAACTATTGGAAGAGAACTTAAGAATCACAAGTAACTTGACATACACAATTTACAATAGAATAATTTGCTTCAATGTCTATTGTATTCATGCAACATTAGAAAGGGGAAAATATAAATATAGAATAAAATAGGTTAGGGTTATTTGTCCATGTATATAAGGCACAACAAATATATTGACGATAAAATTCAAAACCAGTAAACCCATGCTCATTTTCCTCCCTACCATATTGGCATCATGAAGCCTCATGGGCTCTAGCCAAACCCCCAAGCAAGAAAATTAGGTAAGGTCCATGGAAAATCTCAAGGACTCTTACCATATATCACACAATAAGAAGAGTAGAGACATTTAGAAACAACTATTGGAAAAAAACTTAAGAATTAAAAGTAAAAGATGGTTGGGCCAAGTTGTTGCAGCATGAAAGGATGTGGAATAGAGAATTTATAACACATTAATTTTCTTGAATGTCTATTGTATCTATCCAGCATTATAAATTAAATAATATAAATATAGAGTAAAAGAGGTTAGCAATATTTGTTAAAAAATGAAAGAGATAAAATGGAACATTTTGAATAAATGGCATGTTGGCAAACAGTTGTGTGTAAGAAATATTCATTGTTATTTTTTTGTATTTTTTCCGTTATACCCATTTTGGAGACTTCAAAGACATAATAATTATCTATGCATGGTTTTATCACAGTTAAATCTTGTCCTTGTTGACTTATATGGGTAGTGACTTGACCTGCGTTCTTTAATGGCAATGTGGAGGATGGAAAGAATGCGGGTTGTCAGTGGTGTAGTGCTGGGTCAATAGCAGAGTATTGTAGAAATTTCTCGCTTTAGTGGAATGGAACAATAGACACCACTCTCATGTGCTTCCGGGGATAAACAATGTGATGCTATGAACAATTTGTTTGTCCACTCAGAAGCATATGATAGTGGTGTCTGGTTGCTATTCATAGCCACATAGATCAATGTGTATTGCTTTTGTACAACATTAGAAAGGGAAAAATATACACATAGAATAAAATAGGTTAGCATTGTTTGTTGTAAATAGAAAGAGATAAAATGGGAGATTTTGAATACATGGGATACTGGCAAACAATTATGTATAAGTAATGCACTAAAAATGTTGAAAAGAGAGTTGTGGAAACAATGACAAATAAAATGAATAAAATAGAGCATTTTTTTTTATGGGAAAGTGTGTGTGACAATTTGTGTGTCTATGTATATATAAGCAACAACAAATATACAATGATAGAATAAAAAAGCACTAAACCCATGGTTGTCTTGATATATATGTGCAGTGACTAGAATGTGTAGAAAGATGGGTGTTTTGAACCAAACTCTATAACATTGTACCATTCTTTGTGGGTTAAGAAGTACATAGAGAAGAGATATCCTAGTAAAGAAAAAGCATAATACGATTTGAAGACGGTTAGAACAAGATTGGTAAGTGGAATATATAGAAGAATGGATAATAAAGGAAAGAATATAATAAAACATATTCACACAACACAAGTATATGTAATGGTTGACTAAATGCATTTGTAGCTTTAACTGAAAAAGATAACAATAGTTGCATTGTATCTTATCTATTGAACTTTATATCTTTAGGTGATAGGCTATTTGTTTGAAGTTTCTATTTCCTAAGAAGAGAGCATTTAATCGTGTGCAATATCTATAAAGCTTAAAACAGATGAGGGGAAAAGGATATCATGAAACATATTGATATAAGATTCAAGCTACATTATTTCATAGTACATATTGAAAACAAATAGAGGAATTATATAACAGGTATTAGAACAACACTTGCTTGATAATAAATATCACACACAAAGAGGAAAATTGTATTGAGTGCCTTGGCAGATAGACAAATACATATGCACATATCTATATGTACTCAATTCCTTGATTGATATATAAAAAATACTCATATAGGAAGATATATATATGCATATATGTAGAAAAATATAAACATACATATGTATATCTAAACAAGATTGTATACTATGTTTATGTGTAATTATATAGACTGCGATTATAAGAAGAGTTTAAAGTAGCATATATCAATGTTGTCTATGCTCTATAAAAATGACGACTATATAGTTATAGCATTGAGTTGTATAGTATTGACATGTTGATAAGAATAGAGAATTTAATTGTGCAGTATGTGTAACATATTGATAATATCAGAATGGCTCTTCTGGCAATGCAACTGAATCAATATATTTTCTTGCATATTTTGCAGTACACTTCCCCACACTGTAACATTGAATATTGCATGTACTTTATGTTGCGCGCTCACCGTGCAATACATACATATATATATATATAGATATACATATATGGAAACATATATATACATATACATATATACACATACATATATATACATGTACATATATAGATACATACATAAATGCATGTATATACATATATATACATGCATATATTGTAAAGTTGGGCTCCACTATTTACCATTAGATAATATAGAGAAACATGCGAATTGTAAAAGAACTAACAGGGAAACACTGGAGAGCGACATACATCTGAATGTTAAGTATCATCTTAATACGTCTTATGACTGTTACATAGACTACTTGGCTTCTACCAATATGTTGCATGATACTCTTTTTCTGTCATCTGTTCAAAGCTTCCTCTAACAAACTGTTATTTTCTGTTGTTCTTTTTCTTTGTAAGGAAAGAAAATGTATTAGTTAAGTTGCATTGTCGAAAGAGCCATTGTGGTGTTGCTTGCATATGAGGCTATTGTAAGAATAGTAATCCTTGACATCGTTCTATAATAGATTTGAGAGTTTTGAAACTGTTGTGTTGTGAACTATGTAAGTCGTTTTACATGGGTATTTTCTATAAATCTTTTGTTCATCATATTGAATACCAAACAATGCAACTTAAATTTCCAATTAAGCCTGTGGTGCTATATGCATTTTGCACAAATCATTGCATCATATAATTGTTGCATAACATAGAGAAAATAGGCACTGCTCTGGGGAACTAGGTTTGAATAATTGATTTGGGAAGTTGGAAGGATACACGCATTTGTTGATGTTTATACAGTTCTGTTACAATTTCCCTAGTTCTCTATATGTAAAGATGGGTTGGCTGGATAGGTGGAAGCTAAGTGGTGAGTGTTTTTTGGCATGAGGGTGGAGCTTAGAAATTACATGGGTTGGGGTTTTTTGTTTGAAGTTTCCGCTGGGGTTTTTGTCAGCGCATTCATAAATTGGATTTAGTGACAACGAGGATTTGTCGAGTGTCGACGAGGCCACCATTTTTTTTTGTGTGGTGACATGGGTGTTGGTAATTACATGGGTTGGTGGCAGTTGAGAATGGTGCACTGGGTACAGGGAATGTGAATGGCATGCGTTTGTTCACGCGAGGCCCAATGTTTCCTGTTGTTGCACGATGGCGGCGAACGAAGTAAATGCAATATTGAATGCTGGCATGTGGGAGAGTATACTTTACATTCAATGTTGCAATATGGGAAAGTATAATTTGATGAAGTTATCCTATTGAAAGGGCAATCGTGGTGTTCATTTGGTAGTAGACTATTGTTAAAATCGTCACATATGGATCCGTTCTTTAGCATATTGGAGGGCTTCAAAAGTGTGGTGGTGCAAAATGTGTAAGTGATTTTACATGGGTATTTTGTAAAATTGATCATTTTTTCATAGGTGGCTCATGTTGTGCTTCTATATGGATGAAGAAATAGCATTTAAATCTTGTTTCTTTCGCCTAAAAAATATTTGTCCCCAGGAAGACGAGAAGGAAACTATGGGAAAATGGACCAATGTACTATGGAGAGCAGTCTATGGTACGTGCTTTTTCATTGTACCTACTGCAAACGTTATGGAATAGCTCTTTTGAAAATTCTCTATTTGAGTACTAAATCTACTCATAGGCAATGTAGCTTGAATTTTTGATTAAGGCAATATGGGTTTCATGGCCAAGAATGCAACTACAAATTTGCCAATGGGGAGGGTACCATTTTTTTCCTTTGTAGTGACATGGGCACTCGTAGGTACATGGGTTGGCTATGGTGGAGAATGGTGCCATTGTAACAAGGAAGGTGAATGGCATGTGCTTGTTGGCACGAGTGCGAATGCATCTTCCTGTCAGCATACAGGGTTAGAGGGGGAAGTAAATGCTATATTGAATGTTGCCATGTGGGAAAACAAACTTTCATTAAGTTGTACTATCAAAAGAGCCATTGTGGTGTGGGTGAATTGGATGTTCCAATGCCGGGAACACTGCAGCTAATGGGAACATGTGTGATTTTTTTTTTGAGGCGACATGGACCTTGGTAATTACATGGGCTGGCAATGGTGCAACTGGTTGAGTCAATACAAGGGAACTAAATTCTTGTGTATAATATTTAGTAACAAATAAGTGTAATTGTGATACTTTTCATACAATTCCTCTATTATAGTTGAATATATGTGTGTGTGTGTGTGTGTGTGTGTGTAAGAAGTGGAAATTGCAAAAAAAATTCTATCTTCCAACACATATATTTGTTTTCTTAGAGCTCTTTTGGCTCCAATAAATTTTTAGGAAAATAGAATGCCTCATAAGGAACTGTAGAAAATGGAATTCCGCAGATCAAATACAAAAAAAATTGTTTAAAGGAAGAGAACAAAGAAACAACAAAGGTTTTGTTTCAAAGCATACAATGTATAGGAATAACTATATAGACATACCTGATTTTGGTATATTTTGGAATGTATGTAACCATGCAAAAAGAAAAGGGGCAAGCGTACAACTTTGCTTTGCATTGAAGGATCTCTAGCCCTGCAATAAGAGAAGGGTTAAACCCATAAGCAGTAAATTATAAATTTAGAAAACAAAACTATCACAATATATATCTATGGTTAGGTGTGTATGAAATGGCCAAAAAGGAAAAGGGAAAACAACTTACAGTAACAATACGTCTACAACATAGTGAAGATTGTAGAACACAACACTTGTTGAACATCCAATGAGTGAACAAGTGGAAGTGCATGGGAGGTTTTGACCATTCTGCACCCATTGAGCAATGCAACCAAAGGAAAAAATGGAATATATAGAAGACTATATATGTCTAA
>VDFB02336761.1:0-12500 GCA_007258455.2 Sequoia sempervirens | reverse complement strand
TGTGGAAATAAATTGTTCAGTTATCTTTAAAATTGTAATTTTTGTAAACATATCATATAACCATCCAACTGATTTGAAATATTCAAAAGAAAGAATGACAACAAAATTGATGCACCATGCTATAATAAAAAAGATGGGAGGTCAATAAACATGCAAATATGTAGATGCAAACATAGGTATAAATTATGTCCATATTTCTCAAACAAAAGTCTTAGCATGCCATAGTTAGCATTTAAAAGTCAAAGCTATGAGAAATGATTAGAAGTGCAAAAGAGTAGTCAAAGCGTAGGCTCTCTAGTGGATCCTTTTTTTTGGAGCAGGAGTAGATATCTTCATTATGTTTGCAAGCAATAGTTTACACTCTGCTTTGAAATCAACTTTTGTTGTTTTGGCAATCGTTGTTTTCAGGCGTTCCTCTGAATTATATGTTTCTATTCTAATCAAAGCAGTAAAGATATATGCTTTACAAACAAGGCCTTTAATAACAACAACATGATCTGTTGTAGAGTCAAAGTTGTCCTACAATGCATAGAGGTCTTTTGCTGGCATCTGCAACAAACTAGTGGTAGCTTCACCAAAAGCAACACACCAAAGGCTACCTGAATGGTCTTGCAGCTTTAACTACAGAAGATAGCGATAGTTGCATTCCTCAATTTCCATCTAGCAAAAATCACAAAAACCAAACATCAACATGGGGGTGTGTGCATTTCCTTTTGCATTCTTTACCATTAACCAACAAGGGGCAAGCAGGGTAACAAAAAGACTCAGTTTTTGCAATTTGAATGGTTGCTTTAAAAATGGCTTCAACAGTTTCTCCCAAACGGAGGCAGTTATTTAAGATAAATGTAATAGTAACTCTATCATTTGAAGGATGCAACCTTTGAGGTGCAGAAGAAGTTCAAGCTACTTGGTCTACTTTAATTGGCCCCTTGGATCTAAGAGTGTTTGCCTCAGGAATAGAAGGGTTAATTTCAAGGACTGTTCTTGTTGATGTGTTGATAACTTTTCCATTAAAGTAGCCTACACGACCACTATGGACAACAACAATCACTATTTCACCAGAAAGGTACATCTAGTGCAAGGTATCACCTTTTTCTTGCCAACTTGTGCCCCACAAATTAACATCAATGAAAGAAGCGGAGACATCATATAGTTTAATGGTTTCTCGGATTGTTTCAAATCCATTTCTCCTATGAATAGTTGAAATGTACCCAACATGCACTACAATGCCAATAATATCAATGAAGTTGTTATCACTATAGTTGCTTATTCCACTAACTGGCACAAAAGCAGTTTTTTTTTTGGGACAACAATCTCATCTTCAGATCATTTTATTGTTGATTTTTGATCCAAAACAATCTCAAGATTACTATTTAATTTATTGAATCTTTTATTGGCTTCCTTAACCAATCCCCTCGATATTAAATAAGTAAACCCCACCTCAACTCAACCATAATGCAATTCAGCAATATCATCAAAACAAGTAATACGTATTTCTGTCCCCTCCACATCTATAATGTCAAAACTAAACAATTGCCCTTCACCTCTTTGTTTTTGAAAATGATGCATCTCCCTAATATGTGTTACACGCCCTTTCACTGTCCAAACATTTTGATAAATGTTCAAAGATTTTATAGGGTTGACCTTTGGAGGGTTGTTTTGTTTTTTAGGGGAAACCTACAATCCAAATTTAGGGGTCCATTTAGAAGGAGAAGATGAGTCAGGCACCAACATTTTCTCTTCTTGTTGCTTGAACAAATACCTAGGGGTCCCAATAATTTGACAATTAGGCATAATTACAACTAAGTTGGATATGATTAAGGCCCTGGAAAAGAAGCAAAACAATGTATTGGGTAAATTATATGAGGAAGAAACGAAAGAGAGATTTTTTTAACATAGACAAAAAATAACGCAAACCACCTTGAATCTTGGATATTCCTACAAACATAGTTTTTTAAATAGACAAGGGAACCTATTTTCAAGGCACCTATAAAAAAATATCATTGCATTTGGAAGGGAGATTTCCTATTTGTAAATGGTGGCCATCAGACAAGACAACCTTGTATCACTCAACCTTCCCTTCATCACCGCCAATATTTTTGAAGGAAAAAATTTGAAGAACCGGAGAGGAAACAACATCGCTAGCATTGATGGAATGAATTGCAAATGGATTCAAAGTTGGATCTTTCTTTGCAGCCTACAAACATAAGTGTAATCAAACAAAATGCACATCATCACACCAAATCGATAAAATGAGCAAGAAAAACAAAGGCTGCGAAGAGATATATTAAATAATATTATGTGCTCAAAAAGATCAATGCATGTCTACTTTCATATCTATATCCTCTACTAGGGACAACTATATATGTATACACCTAAATGCCAATCAAGCAACAACAACAAGAAAGGTAGGAAATAATAAGAGCTTGAGCTTGCAACAGGTACAATGAAAAAGGAAGGAAAACTTATGAAATCAGAGCTTGTAGGTTGGTGGATGGCATCCTCAGAGTCAGACTTCGTAGCATTAGGTGTACAAGTTGACACCAAATCAATTTTTGGGGGCTTTGGAGACCCATCCATAGATCCCAACTTTGTAGACATAGTTGTAGAATCCTTTAAAGGCAAGGAATCTTCCAACCATAGTTGACTCATTGACAACTCTATACCACAGTAAAAAATCAAAGATTAATGTATTCCAACATTCAATACCAACTGGTGGAGAACTTAGAATGCATACAATCTTCTTGCTATATTTGTATATATTGCTACTTCTTGATTCATCTTTCTTAATAGAAACAATGGAATATAGAACAACAAGAATATAAATCCTTAAATACATATAGGGGTTCAATTTTTCCTCTATTTAGACATTTTGGAAAACACAAATAAGAAGATATATATCCATATGTACACATGTATCTATTTATCTATATATACAACAATATATCTGAATGATAACATTTTCCATCCAAACAAATTAAGCACATTAAAGATTACAAAACAATCCTTGTTACAAGAACAATAAAATACTCTGCCACAGGAAGCTTCAAATAGATGAGTGGAAAATAATACCATGAAAGTTATTGATAGTTAAATAGATGAGGGTAGAAGAATATCATGAAACATGTTAATAGAAGACAACTAGTCTATGTAAAAACTGCCTTGTAAATTCTAGTTCCATAATTTTTTGTGCAATACTTATTCACCAATGAGAAACATTTACGAATATCTTTTGTTAAAGAGACAAGCCCCACATTGTCATTATCAACTGTAGGAAACTCTTCTATATTTGAAGAATTTTACAATAGTTTGCTATCAAACCAACCCAACCAATATATTTTCCCACACATTTTTGTAGTATGCTTTCCCATAGACACATATATATAAACATATATATATATATATATATATATATATATATATATATATATATATATATATATAGAGACATATATATATATATGTACATTCATACATATACACACATATATACATATTATAGAGAAAAAAACAAATTCTAACATGATTATTAGGGAAACAGTGAAGAACCACACAAATTAAAATAGGAAGGATTGTATATATATGGATATATAGAGGGTTTCTTATCTATTTGAAGTTTCCAATGTGATTTTTGTTAGCGAAACCATGAATAGGATTTTTTGTACAATAGTTGTTCCAAAATTTATGTGTTGCTCTATAATATTTAATTCCACCCTATGCAAGTCACATTTTTTGCATAATGTGCAAGGAAGTACATTGATTAAGTTGCATTGTCGAAAGAGCTATTGTGGCTACAATATGCTATTAAACCAGTAGGGACCACACATCTGAGGCAATGCTCTACTACGAAACCAACACAACAATGCCACTTTCAACAATGAAACCTAGTCAATTTATTATCCTCACAAAACTTTTTTTCAAATGGATAATAGAAGGCACAAGCTACCATAATCAAGATTTTCTTATGGCCGGAGTTGAACTAGATGAGAAAGAAAGAATACACACACACACACATATATATACATCGACATATACATTTATGCACACATATACATATACATATATATATATATACACATACGTACACACACACACACACAGACATATATATATATATACACATATAGATATATACATATGTAGACACATATCTACACTTTGTGCATCTTTGGTGCCATACACATTTTGTACAATTAGCCCCATTAGAATCCCTCTAATTGATTTTACTTCAAATCCATACAAAGAGGACACTGTAGAATGTGAATGGCCACATAATTTATTCTTCCCTTTCCTATATACATTTGTAGACTCATTGAGCTGCCATGGTTTTCATTTTACTTTGATGCCCACCTTCTTTATAGTCTGCTAACAAATAGAGAAATTGTATAACAACAACTACATTATCTGCCATTGAGTATTATAGAATAAATGTGGAAATTGTAACAAAACTATTAGTAAAACATACATACATATATTTATCCATACATACATATATATAGATGTGGAAGTAGACATGCACTGATCTTTTCAAAGAATTGAAAATGTATTTTCCTTAATCATTCTATCCATGTGTTGTGATGATGTACATTTTCCTTGATTGCACTTGTTTAACAAAAAAATAAATATAGATATGCTTCCAACACTAATAAATATAAAGGTAGGAGAGAGATAAAATTATATCGTACCTAGACCAATCTATATAACAATTCACTTTCCAATTCATAATCTAAGTAGCATTATTCGACACTCAATATTATAGGAAAATACCGAAAGGATAAAAAATCTATGAAAAGGACATTTACTATATAACACCGAGCAAACTAATTTCATCTATATAGAATTGTGTATGTATATGTATGTATATGTTTACATTTATATACGTATGCATATGTGCACATATTTGTATGTATATGTTTACATGTATTTATGCATGGATATATGTACATGTATATATACGTATATATGTATACATGTATATATATGTCCATATGTTTACATGTATATATATATGTGCATGTGTTACATGGGTATTTTTGCATAAATGATTAATTTATTGTTCATTCCTTTTGGGCTCTTCTTATTGTTCCTTTTGATAGCAGGCTGGAGGGTTTTAACACTGGTGTGTTCCAAAACATGTGAGAAAGTATATGTATATACACATGTGTGTGTGTATCTATATATATGTATGTATATGTATACATGTATATATGTATGCATATGTAGACATGACTATACGCATGTATATCTACAAGTGTACATATGTGTATATGTATATATGTATATATATGTGTATATGTTTATATGTATCTATATGTTTACATGGGTATTTTGCATAAATGATTAATTTATTGTTCATGCCTTTTGTTTGGTGCTTATTGTTCCTGTTGATAGCATGTTCCAGGGTTTTATATTGATTAAGATGCATTGTGAAAATAGCGAGTGTGGTGTTGCTTTAGCAACAAACCATTGTTAAAATCGTCACATTTTGCTCCATCCTATAGCATCTTGGGGGGAGTTAAGGCTGTTGTGCCATGGAATCTGTAAGTTGTTTTACATGGTAATTTTGTGTCAATGATTAATTTAGTGTACATGTGTATATATATCTCTATGTCTACATGTATATGAGTATCTGTATGTTTACATGTATGTATATGCATATACATACATGTATATATCTATGTATATCTTTACACATATATATGTACGCATATGTAGAAATGTATATATACATGTATATATACACACATATATATATATGTATATATGTATACATGTATATATATGTCTATATGTTTACATGTATATATATATATGTATGTGACCTACATGGGTATTTTGCATAAATGATTAATTTATTATTCATTTGACCTAGCCTCTACTATTTTTTCCTTTTGATTGCAAGCTCGATAGTTTTAACGTTGATCAGCTGCAAAATGTGTGAGAAATGATATTGATTAAGATTTCACATTGTCGAAAGAGCCTTCTTATACACACACACACACACACACACTTAATCCAGATTCCAAGCTACATTAGTGTTATTCTAATACCTCTTTTAGAATTTCTCTTTTTCTCTATAATATTTAGCGTGAGGTGATGCAGCTTGATTTTTTTGATAAAATTAAGAAGATTTAACTATAGTTTCCCCTATAGCAATGGGCGTCAAGCCAAAAATCAACAATGATAACTACAAACAATAAACAAGGGCCACAAAAATTATTGACCCCAACCATATTTTTTTCATGGAAGGAAAAATATTTAACTGCAACTTCCCTAAACCCACAGTAAATAGAGCTCCCAACACCAAAGATATACTCATATAATCTAAACAATATGCCAATAGTGAGAGAAACAAGATTTAACTATAAAAAGAAAAAACTTTTCATAGCCATAACTACAAAGAGTAAACAAGGGCCACAAAAGTCACTCAACCCAACCATATCTTTTTGACAATACCAAGAAATACATAAATTATAAAAGACCTATTAGCATAATACTAAACATCCAAATTTTAGTAACCCTAACCATATTTTTCCCACGAAAGGAAGAACATTTTACTGCAATTTCTCCACTTGCAAAGAGCAGTAGTCTCTTCCAAGTCTCAAAAATTGCTATAACGCCAAGTTGAAACTTATTAGAAGAAAAAATTAGCAATAAATTAATCATGTATGCAAAACACCCATCCAAACATTAGTATAAAGCCACAACCTCCATTGAAAATTTGAGCTACATCACCTGACACTAAATATCATATACAAATAGAGAAATTATAAAAAAAGAGCTATTAGGATAACAATAAACACTCAACAATGTAATTTTATCTCCAATATGTGAATGGTTTCATACATCCCTAAACCCTACACACAGACAGCTACAATTCCTCCTATGCTAATAGTTACAACGACAAAGATGTACAAAGATAATCAATATAGTAAACCAACAATGACAAAAAGTAGATAATTACTCCTATGGTATCAAGTATAAAGCAAAAGAAACATATAATAAGAAGAGATTAACAATAAATTAATCATTTATGAAAAAAACCCATGTATAATAGAGTATAACCCCACAAGCTTCATTGAAAATGAAAACCAAACCATGTGTATGGTAGCAAAGATGCACAAAGTATATATATGTGTCTACATATGTATGAATAAACAAGGGCCACTAAAATCACTCAACCCAACCATATCTTTTTGATGATAGGAAGAAGATTTAACTACAATTTCCATGAAGCCACATTAAATACAACTCCTAAACTGAATATTTAGCAATAATCTCTACAAAATTAATACAACCCTCCACTTCACTAAATATTATAGAGAAATCAACAAATTGTAAAAGAAGTATTAGAATAGCACTCAATAGCCAAAAATTAGTAGCCCTGTCCATATTTTTTTCATGAAACAAATAATATTTAACTACAGTCTCTCCACCCCCAAAGACGGATAACCTCCTTCAAGTTTCAAAAATGGGTACCTATAACACAAAATATAGAAACATAAAACAAGAAGACATTGACAATACATCAATCATCTATGCAAGTCACCCATGTAAAAATCAATATAAGCCCACAAGCTTCATTGAAAATTTGAGTTGCATCACCACAAATAGAGAAATTGTAAAAGACCTACTAAAATAATACTGGACAACCACCAAAGTAATTTTATCTCCAATATGTTAATGCTTTCATACAAACCTAAACCCTACACATAGATAAATACAATTGCTCCCATGGTAATGGCTACAATGCCAAAGATACACATAGACAACCAAAACAATACACCAATAGCGTGCAAATAACCAAAGCCCAACCATATTTTTTGACAGAAGAAAGAAAGAGAATGATAATCTCTTTCAAATCTTGAAAATGGCTATACACACAGACAACCAAAACAATAGACCAAGAGCGAACAAATAACTAACCCTAACCATATTTTTTGGAGATCATCTATCCAAATAACCCATGTAAAAATTAGTATAACCCCACAAGCTTCATTGAAAATTCGAGCTACATCACCACAAATAGAGAAATTGTAAAAGACCTGCTAGAATAACACTAGACAACCACCAAAGTAATTTTATCTACAATATGTTAATGCTTTCATACAACCCTAAACCCTACACACAGATAAATACAATTTCTCCCATGGTAATGGCTACAATGCCAAACATACGCATAGACAACCAAAACAATAGACCAACAACGTGCAAATAATGAAGTACAACCATATTTTTTGATGGAAGAAAGAAAGAGAATGATAATATCTTTCAGTCTCAAAAATGGTTATACACATAGACAACCAAAACAATAGACCAAGAGCAGGGTATGTGCAGGATCATCATGGAAAAAACAGGCCCTTAAGTGGCAAATTTTTTAGAAAAATCAGAGTTAGGAAACTTCATGTATAAATTTGAATAAGTTATCTATATTATTTAAAAAATATGTAAGAATATAATCTGTTGAAAATTGAATTTAGTTTCTAAACTACTAGGTTTATTTAAAAAATAAATAAATCTATTTGGTGAAAATTTGAAATTTCAATGCAATAGTACTTAAATTTTAGGGAAAAACTAAGAAGTAGGTGTTTCTCTGACCACCCTAACCACAATAAAATGATAAAAAAAATTATAAGATTTTAGATATAAGTAGAAGACTCATGTCTAGATGTGATGCATATTTTTTGTAATTTTTTTCCAAGTAAATAATTAATTATAAAAAATTTATTACAACTTTTAAAAAATATAAAAAATCGTATGTCTAACTACCTTAACTTGGTCAAAAATTCATGAAATTCATTTTTTCCTTTTTTTAATCCTATAGTTTGTGAAGCATAGAATGTGACGCATGTTTCATATTCAAAAAATCTGATGTCGTTTGAAAGCTATAGATGTTTTTCAATCAGCCTATCAATCAGGATTTTAGTCGTAATTCAAATAGAAAATGAATAATAATGATTTATTAAATTCAAAGTAAAGCATAATTTATATTGGTGGAAAGCTAAGAATCTCCTTTAAAAACCCTTTTTGTTTCATCAATTTTGGGTAAAAAATGTTCAACAGCCACATACCCTACACATACCTATCATATTGCCACTTTTTGGCCCATCATGATCCTGCACATACCCAGTGAACAAATAACTAACCCTAGGTAACCATATTTTTTGAACAAAGAAAGAAGATTTTTGTGCAATTTCTCCATCCATAGACAACGATAATCTCTTTCGAAACTCCAAAATGGGCATAACACCAAAGATACAAGCATATAATAAGAAGACATCAACAATAAATGAACCATCTATGTAAACTACCCATGTAAAAGGATTTACAGATTCCAGAGCACAAGAGTTTTCAATCTGGCATAAAATGGTTTGCGAATAGCTTGCTATCAAATAAGCAATGAAGCCGAAGGACATGAATTTTTACAATAGTCTATTATTAATCCACTAACGAAGCCACGGGAAAGGATTTTTACAATGGCCTTCTATGAAACCAATACCACAATGGTTGTTTCAACAATGCAACTTAATCAAAATTGCAACTATCGTGATGGTTGCAACATGAAAGATACACACAAATAACCAAAACCATAAACAAATGGTGAACAAATTACTAACCCTAAGCATATTTTTTTACGAAAGAAAGAAAATTTAACTACAATTCCTTCATCGATGCAAAACGATACTCTCTTTCAAATCTCCATAATGGGTATAACGCCAAAGATACAAACATTTGACAAGAAGACAGACAATAAATTAACCATCCATGTAAACCACCCATGTAAAATGACTTACAGATTCTGGAGAACACCAGTTTTCAATCTAGCATAAGACTCTTTCAAACCAGCGATGAAGCTACAACCAATGATTTTTTTCATAGTCGTCTGCCACGAAACCAACACCAGAATTGTTATTTGCACAATGCAAATTAATCAAAGCATACTTTCCTAGACTGATACATTCAATATCGCATTACTTTGTGCATCTGCATTTACTTTGTCCACCTCCATCATATAACAACCACAAAATGCATTAACCATCGAGTGAGCAAGCACTTACCATTCACCTTCTGCCTTTCGAGGAGACCACCTCCACCACCGCCAACCCATGTATTTGCAAAAGTCCATGTCGAACACTTACCATTCACCTTCCTCGTTACAACAAAAACATTCTCCACCACCACCAACCCATGTAATAACTAGTGCCCATGTCACAACAAAGAAAAGGTGTGCTACCCACCCACCAACAAACCCCCGGTGCTGGAAAAACCAATTCATGGATCGGCTAACAAAAATCTCAGTCGAAACTTCAAACAAAATAGCCTATCGACTAAAAATAGATTAAATTTCATATTCAAATCTTTAATTTTTGTCCTCCTATATGAATCTCATACTTAGGATATTTTTCTTCAATGAAGCATATTAAATATTATTTTAAAATTAAATATAATAACTTAATTTTATTTCATTACTTTGTTAAATATTTATTCTTCTAAAGTACTCTTATAATTCCAAGGTTCACTATTTGATTACATAAAATATTAGTTCACAAGAAATAAACTCTACATTTGGTTTAACATCTCTCAAATGACTCAATTTGATCAATCTTCTATTACTCCAAGGACTAGTAGCAATTGAATACACATATGTACCTTTCTATTTGTACAAAAGAATTTAATAACATTTTCTAATTTTAATGATTTACTAAAAAATTACAAATTTATACAAATCAAATGAAATACTTTCAGATCATAAATATATTTACATTTTAGAAAATAAACTTTCCCATTCATGAATACACATATGTATATATTCAGTAATACATCAATTAAAAACATAAATACATCACTCTAAGTCATATTTTTATAACTGTTCTTTTCAAAATTTAATTCCAGCTCTTACACATAATGTGTATATATATATATATAACTATAAAAGCATATTTATGAACGGAAGTAATTTCATTTGTAATGAAATAGTATATTTAATTATAAATAAATGGACATAAAGGAATTTACATCTTCAGTTAAAATAGTTTACATTCTGTCATAGTCGTACGAAATGATATAAATTGGTTTGATTTAATATGTGTGTGTGTATATATATATATACATTTCTTAGCAAAATGAATTTTGCAAAGAAATAAAATTACCACTTTCAGCCAAATATATATCTACTCATTTAAATTCTACATTGATTTGTTTCTCAACATGTTTCATATTATGTACACAAATATATATATATATATATATATATATATATATATATATATATATATATATATATATATATCCAATTTATCATTAAATCTTCTAGCACCGGCATGATTGTGAACAACAATATATACATAAAAAATTCATCTGTAAGTAATCTTCATAATATATACATACTTGTATATATATACATCCTTATATATATATACCTACACAATATATATATATATATATGCAATTAACCATTAAATTTTCCAGCAGCAACATGATTATGAACAACAATATATACATAAACAAATTCATCTGTAAGTAATATTCATAATATATACATATATATATACCTACACTATATATATATATATGGCTATGATTTTAAAGGCCCAATGAGCAGAACCAAAACTAGTTAAGGAAATCGAAGCTTGCATTTCTCAAAGGCCCAATACTCATCTAACACTATCATGAATTCAAAACTAGCACTTCAAGAATATGTTTTTGACTCAGAACCACAAATCCTTCACAAGGGAATGTAAATAGAATTTAATAATAATAATATATATACATTTACATATATATACATAGTTTTGTATATATATATATGAATATATAACATTAACCTAATTTGGTTTGCAATTCAGTTTCAGAATTTATAGCAGTTGTTTCATATATATAATATTATATATATATTTATATATGTGCAAACATATTAATATATATGTAGTTTTATATAGCAGGAAGAGGAAAAATGTAGATTATACAGCCAAGAATTTGAATTTCACTCACAAGAAATAAAACATTGCTATAGTATTTCACAATTTTGTAATTGATTTTATTTTAAAAGGGTTTCCAAAAGAGAAGAAATATTTTCAGAGGAAAGCATCGATTTTCCACTTCTGAAACTAAAACATATTGGGAAGAGGAATAAAAAACCTAGAAAATGCTTTCCAATTAAATTTCCTCTTCTTGTTTCCTCTCTTTCGTGTTGTGAATTGCTAGAAATCTTTTGCTAAAGGCTTTCCTCTTTTCCCTGGAATTATTTCTCTTCTTCTTTCCATTGTTTTAATTTTGTTGTGTTTCAGAAACCCTCTTCCCAAAACCCATTTTTGAGTTATCTTTTCCAAAGAAAATCAAGAATTTTTTTGAAACCAGTTGTATCCCCTTTTCCATTATTCTTTTTCCTCATTTTTTAAAGATTTCTTTTAGTTTTTCCCAATAACTATTCTTGAAAATAAAAATAAAAATAAAAATAATAAAGTTTATTTTTCCATGCATATTTGTCTGCTACTCATGGA